>JBBJLS010020093.1:0-35559 GCA_037577275.1 Bryconaethiops microstoma
TCTCTCTCTCTCTCTCTCTCTCTCTCTCTCTCTCTCTCTCTCTCTCTCTCTCTCTCACACACACACACACAAACACATACACACACACACATACACACTCACTCACACTAATTTAATCTTTGCATATATTCACTGCTAGAAAATAGTATCTGTCATAATACTATTTGAATTGCTTGAGTCCAAGGAGCTAATATAACACTGAAAACCCAATGACAAACTAGCAGAAATTATTAATTTACAGGAAACATTCGGATTCTGATTCTGATATTTTCTCACACGGTTATCACTAATCGGCCAAAATTAGGTACAGTGGTTATGTTCCAAGAGCACCCACGTATATTGAAAAAACGCGTTGTTGTGATGTGGTTAAAAAAATGTCTAAAAATGCCTATTTTTATAGTATAAACCCTAAATATGCATCCAAATATATTCCCAAATCACTTTAATTTCATTTTAAACTTAATACATTACCCTGAAAGAAAATGTAAAGGTAAACCTGTATTTGTACTGTACAGTTTACACTGAACTCCCGCAGCGCTAGAATGTAAATACTGATATTACCCTTGTATAGACCGCACTGTAATTCATTCATTCTTTGGTATAAGCAAGTAAATGCAGTAATAATTTCATTTAAGATGAACAAAACAAAAAACAGGAGAACACTCTAGATGCTCCACAGAGGAAATTCTGGACTGCAGCTGCGTCAAAGGGCAGCAGCCAACCAACAGCAAGGAGAAATAATTAGCGTTCTTGGATTGGCTACCTTCAAACCTCCCGTCTCTGAGTACAGTGGTATTTCACCATCCCAAGATGTTTTCTGGACAGTACCAAAAAATGTTGTTATTTTTTTATATGGAAATGTAGCTGAATTTACATTAATATTTGTTACAAAATTAATAAATTGTATTTTTCTTAATAATTTAGCACTTAAATGTATAAAAATGTGTATATTGCCACGAAAAAAGCTGTGACGTCCGGGCCTCATCCGCCACACCTCCTCGTCCTCGTTCAGGGTTTATGGGCGCATGTTTGGGCGCTTGTCAGGGATGGGGACAGTGACGGTGGGTGGCCGCTAGAGGCCACCTTTGTTGTGTAATTAGATTTTGTGTTTTGAACTTTTATTTTGATATAGTTTCAGCTGCCTGGGGGGTTAGAGAAGATTTGTGTTTGTATTGGTTTATAGTTTTGAGTTTAGGGTATTTAAGTTCTCTTGTGTTGGAACAGAGTTGTCGGTCCACAGTCAGGCAGAGTTATTGTGCATGTTCCTCTGTCTCCTTTGTTTTGGATTCTGGCCCTCGTGCCTTTTGTTTTGGGAATTCTGAAAATAAACAAAGAGAAATGAAAATGGATGTCTGCCTCCGCGCCTACCCTCATTCGGGAAAAAGGGGAAAACGTGACAGCACGGTGCTTAGCATCTCCAGCACTAATGCGGAAGCATGAGGATGAGGGGGCGTGGCGGACGAGACCCAGACGTCACAAAAGTAAAAAAAAATGTGAAGGAAATCTGCAGTTTCCGCGTTAGTGCTGGGGTTTCAGCGAAGTATTAATAGTTCGGTTCTTAGAAAAAAATCTGTGTTGGACTGAACCGCACCTGCTGATCTGTGTTAAAGTGGAGGTTAGTGCATTAGGTATTAGGCATTAGAGTGAAAAACATCTTGCTCAACATGTAACTGTGGTCTCCAATGTACTGGAGATGTCATTAGGATCTTGAAACATTTGAGGATATTGTTTCAATATGTTGAGAGGGGAGGAACAACATATATCTGGGACTTTTTTAATCATTATTTTTGGTCTATTCATAAAACATTCAGGGTTTTGGCCTGGAGAAACAAGCCTAATGATGCTCCTCTCTATTTCTATTTGTTGATTTTTAAATTTGTTCAGCAAAGAATGAGATGGGTGTGGTCTCCAGGGGGTAATAATATTAATGTGACTTTATACACCTGGTACTGATCTGCTATATGTTATGTGTACCTGTAGCAGAGTTGAACCAGTGGGAGTGATGCAAATGCCTAAACACAAAAATTCTATTTTAACAGTTTGGAAAGGAATGTTAAAATTTCAGCAAAAAATCTATTACAAAGCAAAAATACGGGTTTAATAAAAAATACTTCAGGGTGTAATTACCCTTTGAGTAATCTTGCTTTAGGGATTTTGGCCATTTTCAGAGTTTCAGTGCTAGGGTCTGGCTGTTCGACTATGTTTGGTGTAAGAGAAAAATTGTGGAAATTCAATTTTCCCTAAAACTATTCCTTTATTCATGGTTGGAAGAAATTTCTGAATGCGAGTAAAGAACTGGCAGTTGCAAGCAGCGTGGATGAGTAGCGAGGTGAAAGGAGGATGACACATCTGTTATTATGGCTCTGTTAAACAAATAAACACAGACATTGGATCCACACACACACACCTCGAAAGGCTGTCTGTGGCTCTGTTCCCTCTGCAAAGACAGAGCGTATAACAGAAGCAAAGACACTTTCCCTGTCTGCACCAATGTGGCCCTATCAGCCTCGGAGTGGAAAACCTAAACAGAATGACTTATTGAACTCTGCCTTTTTATACTCAGATTACTGAAGCTCAGGTCGGGGAGAAAAACTATGCAAAAACATCCCTCACTTTTGCACTCGTGAGCTGCACCATATCTCTGCCTGTTCATGCTGAATTCTTAAAAGACTGACGTTTTTCTACTTGCCTGCACTATATCTCCCCTCTGTATGTGCATATACAGTGGAGGAAATAATCATTTGACCCCTCGCTGATTTTGTAAGTTTGTCCAATGACAAAGAAATGGAAAGTCTCAGAACAGTATCATTTTAATGGTAGGTTTATTTTAACAGTGACAGATAGCACATCAAATGGAAAACTGAAAAAATTACTTTAAATAAAAGATAGAAACTGTTTTGGATTTCATTGAGTGAAATCAGCGAGGGGTCAAATAATTATTTCCTCCACTGTATGTGTGTCTGTGTGTGCATATAAAAATACTTCCATCAGTGGGTGTCTAGTGACCATGGCAGAAACCAGCCTATGCAACTGCAGTGGAATATATTTAAGATACATTATGCATCTGGTAGAATTGCTTGCAGAGGAATATTTTGTGCCTGTAGTTTGTATTATTGGAAAGCGATAACGTCATTGTTTGCAATGTGGTTACATTCACATAAACAGATTTATGTCACACTGGTGTTAGAAATAACTGTATATGTGTGTAACACATGCCATTATGGTTTACTAATGGACACTAGAAAGAATCAATACAAACTTGCTGCAAGCGAAATATCATTTTAATGCCAGTAGACCCACACACATACACAGAAGCACCTTTGGTAAAGGTAAAAAAGTTAAAGGAAAAAATATACATGGCTTTTAAAGGCCTAGCTTTGAATGGACTGCCATTGACTGTATGCTATTTCTGTTATTCAAGTGTATTTGGTAGAGTATATGAAAACCTTTTGTTTAACATTTGGCAATTTAACTTTTAGTGATAAAATCGATAAAACATATAAAATCTGTGTTCTCTGTAGATTCATTTCGTACTACATCCAATCCTATCCTATGTCATTTAGTTAGCTCTTTAGCCACTTAAATAGCAGATCCTGTGACTGTTATTAGCCAGAATTATTTCTAATAACACACACAGGCACACACACACACACACATGCATTGTTACGGTGACACAGTACCAAGCAAGGCAAGCAAATATACCATTGTTTTTTGGGAGTGTTCAAATGAGCAACAATTTGTTTTCCAACTGCTAGATAATAGGCTAATAGGATCTGGCATAATACCATTTAAGGTAGTGCTATTGCCTCACACATCCAAGGCTGGGGTTGAAATCCAGATCTCAGGTGTGTGTGTGTGTGTGTGTGTGTGTGTGTGTGTGTGTGTGTGTGTGTGTGTGTGTGTGTGTGTGTGTCCTGCCACTCAAGTAGGGATTAAATAGTTACAGACATTCAATAAATGACAAAAAATTCTTCTAGAAGCTGAAGTGTATTTATATTTCCAAAATTCTTAAACATTCGTCCTTTACCTTTTCTGTTCTTCACTGGGGTATACATATGAGGTGACAAATTCCCTTGGGCATCCTAAGTTTCAACCTCAATCTAAGATACCTGGCACGATTGAGCAGATGGATGCACCTCCTGATTTTGCCAAGTTAAGCTTGTCCTGAGGACAACAATTCTGATGAAGTCCCTGGTTTAATGATGAACATTCATCACATCAGTGTGAGCCTCCACTGTCAATTCTTCTTTCCCCAAAACAGTTTGAATTAAAAGAGTTAAATAGACCGGCAGAATATAATGTTAGGGTAGCCACAATTTTATAATTTGTTTTTGTCCAACAAAATCATAGTTAGTATTATATATGCTTACATATCTGGATCTGTTATGTTAACATGACCAACACCATGGAAGCTAGCAAACTTTGCATAGCCAGCTAGAATAGCAGTTAGTCTTCTGCAGATGTCAGTAAATGTTAACTAGGTTAACAGTTAGCATGTTCCACAGTTGATCGTGACACAGTAAAATGTGTAAAGGGTCATCTCTGAGAAGGTTGTTTTTCATGCTCAACAAGTCCTTGGTTTCTCATCATCTTCACCATCATACATGATATCCAGAGTCCTTCATGATGTTGAGGATAGACTAAGAATATCACATATGATGAAGATGATAGACTCAAGATATCACATGGTATCCAGTAGTCAATCCAACATTATTTTATGTGTTATCCTATTATTTATGTAAATTCTGTCACTATAACTAATAATTGTAATATAGCTTAATATCTATAAACTTCTGTTTTCTTACAAATGTAATAATGTTCAAAATCTGATTTTTTAGTTTTAGTTCCCAGGTGTTTCATCACAGACAATGGGCAAAAACTGATTTGTGAAGGAATTAATAAGTGGGATGTACTCCTCTGCTGTTATGTCACACAAGCGCATTTAACTTTTTTGTAGATATTTCAAATAAAGAAAGCTTAATTTTTATGAAGCCTCAGATTGTTTGCTGTTTAATCAAATTATGGAATTTTGAAAATATTACATTCATGTGTTGTTTTAACATTTATTCTTATACAACTGCTACAGAAAATGTAACAAAATCACTGGGATAAAGCTAAATATTACAAAATACTGAAATGTAATACCTGACAGAAAGAAAATCTATTTTTCATTTTCGCTTTGCAATTGTTCTTGTTCTGTAATTGTTGTTACATGATTACATGCCATTTTATGCCACATGAGATGACACGTTGTGTTTATTTGTGAAGAAATACAGTGATAGCAAAGTGGCGGTTTATATTCACACGTGAACACAGTGCGAACAATGTTAAATTGAAGGGCAGCTAGATGGCCTAGTGGTTAGGGTGTTAGCCCTGTAATCAGAGGATCTGGGGTTCAAATCCCAACTGCTGGTGTCCCGGCTGAGGTACCCTTGAGCAAGGTACACACTGCTCCCTGGGTGCGTCATTGACGGCAGCCCACTGCTTCACTTGGTGAATGGGTTAAATGCAGAGAAATAATTTCCTCTGGGATAAATACAGTATCAAAAAAAAAATTATTTCCCTACATGGTTTTTATCGCATTTACCAATGAAGTAGGGGGCTGTCACCAACGAGGGGTGTGTGGGGATGTACCTTGCTCAAGGGTACCTTACTGATGACACTGACAATCCAGGGATTCAAAACCATGACCTTCTGATCACAGGGGCAACTTCCTAACCACTAGGCCACCAGCTGCTCCAGAGTGATTTGTGACTTGGTTGTAAGGCAGTGGGCTCCAAAACTCTTTAAGATCTACCTTCCCGCTGAGCTTAGCTCTAACCTGCTTCAAACATAGTGCCCTCTAACCCTGACATAACAATCCAACCAATCAGAGACTTTTGAAGTTCATTAGCCAGAACAGGTGTTGCAGATTGAGTCTGGAATTAGACTTCTCAGGACAGTAGATCTCCAGAACCAAGGTTGGTGGTGAAGCCTCACCAGGCCCAAAGATGTTCTGAGACTAGAAGAGTATAATTTTATATACGTTAATCAAACATAGACTAACCTTGTATTAAAGTTTGCAGATTTTTTTAGCAGTTTACTGCATGGGTTGTGTTGGACTATTTTTGTAAAGGGATACCACATTTTTGCATAGAACTGTGAGGTGCAGTAATACAAATTACAGGAATGAGTATAGTAAATTTTCTGCTGGGCTTCCATGCAGCGAAGTATTTCAGATGACTAAAAGCAAAAATCCTTTTACAAATCTTGAACAAAATTCAGCCCAATTCTTACATGATTTTTCCAACACAAACAAACTTCCAGTGTCATGCCTAAATAAGAATGTTCAGAACGACAAATAAGCATCTTTACCCCTAGTAATGTTACAATCTAAAAACAGCAATATGGTGTCAAACATTTAATGACATCCCAATGAAAAGTCTAGTATGTCTTGCGGTGTTGCCATTCAACCAGCCAAGACATGGCAGAGATTTTGACCAAATCTCAGACAACACTTATCACAAATCCATCAGAGAGCATTCATAGGATGAGTCAGGGAGAGATTTCTCTGTATCTCTGACAGTCATTGCAATAAGCACTCCTACCTCTGGTTTGTGAAAACAGACCCTGTTGAATTAAACAGTCGACCACAACAGTCAACTGCATTGTAAAGTAATATTCAGTTTTATCATACAAGTAAATCATGCCATGTTATAAAGCACATTCCAATTCTGTGTCACTATAGCGATGAGCTGGATGTGGTCTGAGTGGGTGGAAAGATGGTTTGGTGGGTTATTTTTTAGGAAACTAAGGGAGCAGTTTGGTCCATTTTGGTAACTAATAAGTTTGAGTTTGTTTTCAACATTAGCAACATTGCAGCTTCAGTTCGGAACTCATACAACAACATTTGAACATCTATGGTAAGTACAAAACTGTACATTTTAATTTTATTTACTATACCTTTAAACTTGCATTAGGCCAGTATTGTCAAATCTGATTGCATCACAATTTTGTTATTATTATTGCTACTATTATTACTAATTTATGATGATGATGATGATGATGATGATGATGATAGTGATGATTACAGATACAGGACAGCAACACAGGACAACAACACAAGAAGATAGTGGGCTCAGAAAAACTAACGTAAGGTGACGCCCTTGGGGGAGGTCATACAAACAAAGAAGACTCTGAACACAATGTAGCTTCTGATAGTTCCAGAACAAGACACTGAGCTCAGTGCTGCTTCAGACACAGTCAAACAGAAACAGTTCCATAGCAAGAGGCTTAAATCAGTGCTGCTTCAGATACTCAAACAGAAAAGATTGCAGAGCAAGGCACTCAACTAAGTGATGCTTCAGCTACAGCCAAACAGAAATAATTCCAGAACAGGAACAGGTTCCTTTTTGAAGCCCACTATAGAGTAGAGGAGTGAATCCAAGGAAGCGACAGATCCTGTCGCTTAGGTCTACCTGGTCAGTGTCTTTGAGGCTGGAAAGGGACTGTCAGACACACACTATCTCTAACCATTGTTTAAGAGGACATAGACAAATAAAACAACAAACCACACTAACCATGATGGAGAATGGAGACTAGATTCTGGTCAAGGCTGGGTAGTTGTTAAGCGAGAAAGAACTGCAGCACATGTGTTAACAATCTGATTAGCAGGACAAACCAAAATAAGAGGGAAAACAGAGGGGGAGGGATGTACCAGACTCAGCACTCCAGGCCGGGGGCACGTGAGACACAGGCGTGACAGTAGCCACCTCTAGAACACATCTCCAGATTTCTATAGAGACTCTTTGGGGCAGGGCAGAGCAGGGAACTATGCAATGTACCAGTTCAGGCTCTGAAGGAAGTTTTTGGATCTAGCTGGATCTTCAATGTACCACTCTGTTGAGTGGGCTTGGCTAGTCCTGGGTGCATTATTGGGTGTAGGTGGTGACGTTACACACATCTAAAATGCAAACAAAATGTCAGGAAATACAAACAAAGGAGACACTGAGCACAGCATAGCTACTGATACTACTTCTGATACTACTAAACAGATCTAGGTCCAGCCGCTTAGGTCTACCTGGTTACTGTTTTGATTCCTGGAGAGGAATTGCCAGGTGTACTACTTCTAGCTACTCTTTTTAAGAGTACATAGACAAAGAAAACAACAAACTGCACTAACCAGTAGGCATGGCGCTACATGGAGAATGGATGCTAGATTCTAGTTCAGGTTGGGTATTTGAAAAGAGAGAAATAAATGTGTAACAGAAGCAGACAATCAGGTTAGCAGGAGAAACCAAAACGAGAGGGAGAACATAGGGGAAGAGGGAAGTGACAAGCACTCCAGTGATACGTCCATGACAACAAAAATTAGCTAATTTTTCGGAGGGAGAATAAACTGCAAAATAAAGTCACATGTTAACACGCAAAAGCTCACAACATGAAATTCTTTCTCTGCATTTAACACATTCACCAAGTGAAGCAGGGGGCAGCCACCAATCCAGAGCCCGAGGAGCAGTGTGTGGGATGTTACCTTGCTTAAGGGTACCTCAGTGGTGCCACTGGCAGTCCTTGGATTCAAACCCATCACCTTCCAATCACAAGAGCAACTCCCTAACCACCAGGTCACCCGCTGCCTCAAAAAAAAACCCTGTACTGTGTCACTATTAACTGCTAACTGCAAATGATCTTATATCTGGAGTAGCCTATCTGCTAACCTAGCAGGCTAGCAGAACTTTGCTAGCCTCCATAATGTTGGTTGTGCTAATGTAATAGAAAAGCTACAGAAATCTAAACATGTCTAACCATACTCACAGTTGATGGGGCAGATGTAGCAGTGTAAAATTCCACAAACGAACATCTAGCTTTTTATGACAGAACCATATTTGGTCTCTGAGCTCTTCAGTATGACTCATTCTACTGCTGGAGTTTGTCCTTTGAGATTGCATGACTGTCTGCTTGATTATTTACACCTTTTAACAATTACTGTGGCTGAAACACCTAAATCAGTTTGGCAATACTGTATATCAGGGGTATCAAACTCTGGTCCAGAGAATATAGAACTATCTGGATTGTTGTGACATTTCTGAAAGCAAGAGAGAAAAATGTGTGATTTGTCTTTTGTTTTGTTGATTTTCTCAAACAAAACATGTTTGTTGTCTGCTTGTGTGCACCTAATCAGCCTTTAAACATTAAAATACTCTGCCAAATATTGCGGATGCCAACTTGGAGGCCACCTTAAACTCTTTGTCATTATCTTCAAACCCTACCATTCCTGAACATTTTTGCAGCATGGCAGAGCATATTATCCTGACACTGATATTGGTGCTCCCATGCCCATTGTAGGAGCTTTTGGCAGTGAAGCATGGGCACTCTGACTGGTTGTGATAGACTGTACGTTTCTTTTTATCACAGCTGACATTAACTTTATCAGAAAATTTGAGCTACAGTGGCTCTTCTGTAGGGTTGGGCCAAAGAGGCTAGCCTTCGCTCCCAACACTCATTAGTGAGACTTGAGCACCCATGACCCTGTCGCTGGTTCAGTGGTTGTCTTTCTTTGGACCACTTTTGGTAGGTACTACTGCATAACAGGAACTCCCCAAAAGACTGCCTGTTCTGGAGATGCTAGCCATCAAATTTGGTCCTTGTCAAGATCCTTAGTTGAAAAAAGATAAAACAATAACAAAAATATTTCCTTTTATTGGAAGCAATAGTAATAGTAATAATAAGATCCTAAACATAAACAATAAAGAGATTAAATTATAGTAAAAATTTAAACCCATATTTTTATTGCTGTCATTTATTCTCTGTTTGTGCTGTTGTCAGTGGTGGAAAGGAAATTTGACTAAAGAATGAATCTGATCTGAACTCCAAAAGGAGGTTTCTAAGACTTTTTATCCAACACTTTTTCAACACTTTTTAAACTGTTTGACAACAGAGATGTTTCACTCTTTTCTTGCCACTCCTTCCAATCCAAATCCATTTCTTTGGCCATGAAACATGGCGGCCATATCGGCCTCCACATCTCCGGATTTGGAGATGAGTCGTAACCTGTGCGTGAAATCTGGGCTTGAGAAGCAAATCCGAACAGCTGAGTGGTGCATTGATAAGAGAGGAAATCAGACACGGGGAGATGGAGTGAGGGTGAGTGAAGCAGAGGGGATTTAGACTATATCAGTCGAGCCACATGATGAAAACCCAAACAAATTCATTAAGTGGAGAAGTCGTGGCCCCAAGCTGCTTTATTTAAGTGAGTTTTGATCTGGACATCCAAGAGAGATGTGTCATAATAACATAAATATTAAATGATGTTTCCTTTTTCACCTTATTTTATTGTCTTATGTATTACATGTTATTTTGACAATTAGAAGAAAAGTTTCCCCCCATCCCCCCCAAAAAGAAATCATATGTTTACACATTTCCACCTTAACACAAATGTAGTTGTTCAGCCAAGCCATGTTTTGTGTCTGAAGTTTAGTTTTACACTAGAGCTACTGGGCTATTAAACATTTGCACACTATAAAACAGAAGTGACAAAAAGGGTCATTTAAGCTGTGTCATACAAGAAGCATTTCCGTTTCTTAAGGAGCCATGTCTGTAAGAGTATAAAGAGTGTAAAGGTTCTTTCAAAGGTATAAAGAACCTTTACATGATGTATATAATTTTTTCTCAGAAAAAATCTATTTAAAAAATGGCTATTCTTTAGCATCACAAACCATTAGTACATTGTTATTTGATGTGTGTGTTAATTTCTCTTCTCCAGTGTTTAAAGGTAATTAATTTATTCAGCTAATTAAACATTTGTTAAATTAAAGTAAAGTAAATCATGAATGATTTTGAAAAGTGTTATAATGGTCCTGTCACGGTTCCCCCTGTTTCCCCAATGAGGGCTGGCGCGGAGGCAGACATTCATGCTGATAGTCTTTAATTTAAATGCTCAAAACAAAGCTGGTATGAGGACCAGATACAGAACTGTAGGTTTTCCCAGAACACAAAGAAGACAGGAGATAAACAAGCCAGTGCAACGGTTAACCCACAATGGGAACTAAAAACACAACCCCTTAAATACATGAACTCAAAACGCCACAACCATAAAGCAAACACAAACACTCATTATATAAATACCCCCTGCTGTGACTAATACCCGACACCAACACAGAAACCTCAGCACTAGTGGCCACCCACCGTCACTGTCCCCAGGCCTGACAGGTCCCTGCGCCCATGTATAGTTCCATACAATGATTACGATACAAAACAAGAGGTTTGTGCACTACTGTTATTAACAAGTAATGGAACGTTATATAAAATAAACAGGCAAAAACACATTGTACAGACAAAACAGATGCCATCTTGAATCCTAAATCCAACAGATCGACAGATCGAATTGGTGAAATACTTGTGTGAATCACACACAAACACACCGTGATTAGTTTTGATAGATAAGAATAACGTGTGCAATGACAGGACTTACCTTAGACATTTATACTTACGCAGCTGGCAACTGACACAATGTTCACTGAACTTAACAAAGCAAATAAAGAAATCAGATATGACACATACCTCAATCTAATAAAATGAAATGTCCAGATCACACAGAGAAAAAACCTTTCAATTAGGAGGAAAAAGATAAAATCCCCCAATTTGCTTTTGTAAAAAAAAATTCAGCACATGTCTAAAATTGTAAATTAGTCTGTACTTATAAGTCTGTAATTAGTCTGTAAGCATAAAAGAGCGCTTGCAGACCTGAACAAGCTGTTGGACTAGAAACATGTTTCAACTAAACCAAGGATTACAAAATCCCTTCAAAAAGGAAATCCAACATGGTGTGTGGCAAAAGATCAGTGTCTAAAATTAGATGCAAACAAATGTAAGTCAAACAAAAGTAAGCCATGTAAGTCAAACAAAAACTAGCAGTAACACTTCAGCAGAAGACTGTGATCATTCTTGCATACATGAACAGACCACAACACACAGTGTGAACAGCACAAAATTCTTCCCTGCATTTAACCCATTCACCAAGTGAAGCAGTGGGCAGCCAGGAACATAGTGCCTGGGGAGAAGTGTGTGGGGACGGTACCTTGCTCAAGGGAACCTCTGAGGTGCCATGGTCCTGGGATTCAAACCTAACCACTAGGCCACCAGGTTGCAGTGGGCTCAAGAGAAGCAGTCAAGGAATGTGATTAGGTTTGGTGATGATAGTCATTTTTTCAGGATCTTGCCTCATAGTAAATAGCATCAATGCTTTTCTTCAGGGAAAGCAAAATAACATGGCCATCTATGTTGGGTGGAATTTTTAAAAAATGGTCCATGAGAAGGCTTGTACAAAGCTGACCTGTAAATTGCTCTTCAAGGATGTTGGAACAACCTCATAGAGATATTAGTTTTTGATAGTAAATTGTTTACTAATTGTGATTTTTGGTGATTTTTCCCCCATACTGAGTTATTGCTACAGCAGCACATATAGTAAAATTGGAACGATACAGAGAAGATTAGCATGGCCCCTGCGCAAAAATGACACGCACAATTATGAAGCACTTATTATTGGGGCAGCTGGTGACCTAGTGGTTAGGGAGTTGTGGGTTTGAATCCTTGAACTGCTAATGACACCACTGAGGTACCGTTGAGCAAGGTACTGTCCCCACACACTGCTCCCAGGTGCCCCTTGTTAGTGGCTGCCCACTGCTTAACTTGGTGAATGGGTTAAACACAAAGAAAGAGTTTCATATTGTTCACACTGTGTGCTATTCTGTGGTGTGTTCACACTTGACCATAAGAGGCCACTTTACTTTATTCCTTAATTTTTTCACAATCACATTGTGTGAATCAATAGCAATAGATAAAAATGACCTGGGTTATGTTAATACTGAAAGAAAGTTTTTCTTTCTTCTATAAAGTTGCCTTTTCAGAGTTACAAGCATTTGTTATGACAGTGGCAGTTTCCTGCACAGAAATGCTATGCGTTTACTCCCAACACACATCTTTGCTGTGAAGTCAGAGAGGGTTTTAAGGCTGAATTCCAATCCACAGTGCCCTTCACTCTGACCATTACTGAGCTGGCAGGCTGGGCGAGTGGACAGAGAAGAGGTCAAGGCCACTGCTAGAGATGAGTTCACATAAAGCAGAGTAAGAATGAGCCTGTGACACAAGGGCAAGGTAAAAAAAAAAAACAAAACACACACCCACACAGCTCAGCCCCTGTACACTCCCATCCCACTCACACAAGTTTGCCAGGGACAAAAATATCTTTAGCACATGTGTCTGCATTTATTATTATTATTATTATTATTATTATTTTCATTAGTTGTAGTAATTGTATTATAATAATAATAATTATTATTTTTGTTATTATTATTAGTCATAGTAGTAGTAGTAGTAGTAGCAGTAGTAGTAGTAGTAGTAATATTACTATAGCAAGTACTGCTACTACTACCATGATGATGATGATTATTATGATGATGATGATGATTATTATTATTAGTAGTAGTAGTAGTAGTAGTAGTAGTAGTAGTAGTATTGATGTTGTTGTTGTTGTTGTTATTATTATTATTATTACTACTTCACTAATTCATACAGTGCATTTTATAAAACCCAGATTAAATTAAAAACACAAGGATTAACAAAAACTTGTACTATGAAGAAGAATAAAGTAGAGGGGGGGAGCAGTGTGAATAAGACCAGTGCAAAATTGTTTGTAACTAGAGAAAGACTACTGAAAAGGACAGGAACAGAGTAGGAAGAGAGTTCAGTATGAGTGTGAGGCAGGATTGCACCTTCCATAAACGAGTTGGGATTTCATGCAAAGGTTACAGCCATGCAGTTTATAAGAAATCAGGACAAAAACTGAAGAGGGATGGTCATTAAGTAATGGTATAATAATATAAAAAGTTAATGCTAATAGATACAGACACTGATACAACCTTCAGAAACAGATGTATTGGAAAACAGCTGAAAGACTGAAAGTAACCTCAATATTGTCTACAGTCCCTCAGCAACCCCCTGTGGACTTAATCCATCGCCTCCAGCTAATTTTCACTCAGCAACAGTGTGGAAAGCAACAGAAGATCAGATCAGGTTCTGTGGGTGTGTGTGGGTCTTTTCTGAGTACTGATGTATGAGCAGAGTGGCTTTATGACCTGTAAGACAGCAGTGTTAGCAAGACAGCATTTTAAGCAAAACAGTTGCTTTAAGATTGAAAGTACATGTTTCTAAAAGGCTCATATTCTACATATTTTTATTATTGCTTTTTACCACTTAGTTCATTTATGGCTGTGCAGTTTTATTTTTCAAAAACATATCTTTTTTTCATGACATTTTATTTATTTTTCCATGCCTTTGAGAGTGATGTATGTAAATGATGTTTGTTTTTACTGGCATAGTGGTTAGGGCGTTGGTCCTGCAATCGGAGGATTGGGGTTCAAATCCTAACTGCTAGTGTCACGACTGAGGTACCCTTGAGCAAGGTACCGTCCCCACACTGCTCCACAGGGGCCTCATTGGCAGCAGCCCACTGCTTAACTTGGTGAATGGGTTAAATGCAGAGAAATTATTTCACTGTGTGTTGTACTTGTATGACTATGCATGTGATGAATAAAGAATCTTCTTCTTCTTCAATTCAAAAGTCTGAGACACTCCTTATAACTTCAGGGTGTATGGATAGTGCCAAACTGGATGTACACGCTGGTTTTCCTGAAATCACCGACACCACACCTACTACCATGCCAGCAACACTGCTGTGCAGAGAATAGTTCTCTACCCAAATAATATATAGTCAGTGATGGTCCTGTGGTGCCTTCTTTCCTTTAATGGACAGAGCAGAGGGGAGCTGATCAGTTGCAGAGTGCCTACAGAAAACGTACAACATGCATCTGCTGTTGTAAATAAATGTTCAGACCCTCCTGGTTACATGACATGTTTTGTTGATTTTCTGTGAAAATGAATACACAACCTCTACAGAGAACACACTGCTGCACATTCTAATGCAGTATTACTGTTTATTAACACATGGGGAAAACTAAAACATAATGCATATCATGTACAAAATGTGTGACTTTTGTTTTATTTATTCATATATCTTAGGCCATACTTACATGTTTCATGTGAAAGATGTCCTAAGGTATTTTCACTTACAAAATAAAAACAAAACACGTTTGACCAACAGTGGGATTGTATCCAATATGACCAATATTTGCATATGGCTTCATATGGTACCTGATGGTCAAGAAGTACAAGGTAGTAGTGGCTAATAAATAGCACCAGCGCATCAGAATAAAATTTTTTATCTTCATTCACGTCTTTATTTGTTTTAATTTTTGTTTGTTTTTTTCCATAATTTTGCAGCTTTTACAAAGTTGAACTTGCTCTTTAAAGTGTGTGAAAATTTCATGATGACCTAGAATGCATTTCCACAAGAAAATGCGAAGAGGGATAGCGTGATTGCAATGGTAAGTCCAAGGGGACAAATGAGGATCAGAGAAGAATCTCCATTCAGCACAAAATTCACTAGCATAGTCAACCTGTCACCCTTCCACACATTACTGTCATTCAGACACATTTATCACCCAGAAAAATTCAGATACAGCCTCAAATCAGAGTTGGCTAGCAGCTTGTTAGCTAACTAGCAGAGTTGAAATAAGTGTTTATGGGCAGATTATTTTAAAAAGTAGTCACACATCTTTTTTAATAACTGACCTGACTTACATTCTCAAATTAACATACTTTTGACTCATGGGGCTCTCTCCTAATATTGTGTTTAGCGGCTGATTTCTCCCTCAGCTCGGCCTGGGCCCAGCAGAATGAGATGACCACACAATGCTCACTCAGACATTCTCTTTCCCTATACACTTCAAAGGTCATTCTCTCTCCCCCACACTGAAAGGACATATAAAGTGGCTGAAAACGAGTGGTGTGAAGAAGGGAGACGCGACGATTTGATTAATTTCAAACCGCTCTAACTTTTCTTAATTAACAACCAAAATGACAGTTACAAATGAGACTTACACCCTCAAACTAACACACTTTTGACTTCTAATCCTGTATGCTTAGCGGCTGATTTCTCCTCTGCTCTGCATTTTCCCTGGCTCTCTGTGAGGTGATGTCACAGTGGCCAGGGTTCGATGAATGGAATTCTATGGGCAAATTTATCGATCTTAAACAATCAATACTCGGCTCCTGATCAACTGATCAAATAACTGAATATACACTCACTACACTGGATATTAACAGATGTTTTGGTTTTTGGACTGTTCCAAAATTCCACATGAGCTCAGACAAGAAGCTCTTTTGTCTTAATTTTTTGCTTTTTTCCCATTATTTGAAAGTACCTGCTGCCTAACACTGTGCCAACATTACATGATGATTGGACCATCAGAAATTATCCAGATCTTGTTCCATTAACTTACACTGAAAGTATGAAAACATGTTCTCCATCTCCTGTAAATGGCTCTTTTGGATGTTTGAGATTCCAACAGTGGTGATATAACTAACTCATATTAAAGGTAATATCAAATAGTTCATTAAATAATAATAAGACGAGTGTAATAATAATAATAATAAGAGTTACCCTGATCCTCTGCTATTTGTTCCCACTAAAATTCTGGAGCAGGATGATGTTTCAACAAATCTGACAGGTTCCTAGCCAATCAGGGATTTAATTAGGTTTAGCAGGAAAGAGTAGAGAAAGCACGAGAAAGGTGAGGGGAGAGAAAGTGGTCTGTGAGTTGGATTTTATTACAAATCAAAGGTAGAAAATGTTTGAAGACTTAGTACTTCTCTATCAGGCCACATGTTAAGCTGCATAGCCTGGAGCCTGGAGCCTGCATAGCCTGGAGAGGTCTACATTCAGTCCATCTGAACTCCTGCTGTTGCGTAGCTTTAGCACCACTGCACTGTGCTTCAGCTATCATTTTTTGGGATGAGGAGTGGCAGTTGTCGGGGTTGTGTGTTTTTTTACATGAACATAGAGTTTTTACCATCATTGTAAATGTATGTGAACCTCGTATAAACTCAAGATTTTGTAAGATCAAAGTTGCTGACTTACAGTCAAATATGTTTTCTTTTTTATATGTTTTCTTGTTGGGCCTCAACAAGATTCATTATACAGGGCGTCCTCAAGTTACACTAACACTTTGCCTGAAGGCGAAGACCAGGATGTGCTCAGGCAAGTCCGAGGCCCCCAACATCGACCTGGGGGCCATTCCTGTTCCGTATCATGACCTGGCTGAGGTATTCTGTAAGAAGAAAGCCACCACTCTACCACCTCATTGGCTGTATGGCTTAACCATCGATCTCCTGCCAGGCGCGGTACCTCCCCGCAGCCGCTTGTGCTCTCTCTCCATGACTGAGCAGCGGGCTATGGAGGATTGTATGAACGAGGGGCTGCGTCAGGGGACAATTGGGCAATCTTCATCTCCCTGCCGTGGGGTTCTTCTTTGTCAATAAAAAAGATGGGGGCCTCCATGCATGTGTTGACTATTAGGGGCCTAATCGTATTATGATGAAGAACAGGCACCCACTTCAACTCACTAACACTACCCTGGACACCCTTTCTGGTGCCTCAATCTTCACGAAACTGGAACTTCGGAGTGCCTATAAACTGGTGCACATCAGGTAGGGTGATGAGTAGAAGATGGCATAACAGGTGTGTCAATGGATCCCCAGAAGCTGGAGGCTGTGCCTCATTGGCCCCTATCCAAGACACTGAAGAAGCTCCAACGTTTTCTGGGTTTTGCGAACTTCTATAGGAGGTTCATCTGGGACTTCAGTTCAGTTGCGGCACCTCTTACCATCCTCACCAAATCTGCAAAAGCTCCATTTCACCATGACCCAGATGCCATTCAAGCCTTTAACAGTCTGTGCTTATTTTTCACCTCAGCTCCCATCCTACTACATCCTGATTCAGCTAAAGCTTTCGTTGTGGACGTGGACACAGGAGCTGTGGGCGTAGGAGCTGTTCTCTCCCATCGAGGTCCAGACCAGAAACCACCTCCTTGCAGTTTCTTCTCCAGAGAATTTAACCCCACTCAGCAGCGATATGGGGTAGGGGACTGCGAGCTGTTGGCTATCAAGTGGGCTCTGGAAGAGTGGTGGTGGTTATCTATTTGCTGTCTGGACCGATCATCAAAACCTCATCACCATACAGCAAATAAAACAGATGAATCCTAGGCACTGTTCTTTGAACAGTTTAATTTCCTTTTTTTTTCATGTCATCTGGGATCGAAAAACACCAAGGCAGACACATTGTCTCATCCTCATTCCATCATTACGATGGGAGCTGAAAGAACAGATTCGCCAGGCGCATGCCTTGGAACCTCCTCTGGCTTGACGTCTCTTTGTCGCCACTCCCATGAGGTCTGAAGTGCTACAGTGGGGACATGATTCGACCATCGCTGGGCAACCTGGAGCCTGTCGGACCCTCAGCTTCATTGGAAGAGCCTTCTGGTGGCCTTCCATGGGTGAAGATATTCATAAGTACATCCAGCCGTGCAAGGTATGTGCCCGATCCAAATCCACTAAACAACCTACCCCCGGAAGTCTCCAGCCTCTTCCAGTCCCTCGGTGCCCTTGGTCGCACATTGCCTTGGACTTTGTCACCGGTCTGCCGGAGTCGAGTGGGAAGGATACCATCATAACCATTGTAGATCATTTTTCCTGGTGGCTTTGACCAGACTCCCATGGCCAAAACTACAGCTGAATTGATAACAGAGCATGTAGTCCACTTGCATGAGTTCCCCAAGGACATCGTCTCTGACAGAGGGCCCACAGTTCACAGCCAAGTTATGGCAGGCCTTCTGCCATCTGATCAGTTTGTCTATCAGCCTCTCCTCGGGATGCGGTCAGACGGAGCGAGCCAGACAACAACTGGAGCTTTTTCTGAGATGCTTCGTGGCTGATCGTCAGTGCTCCTGGGCCCGCTAACTTATTTTGGCGGAACTGTAACACAACCTTCTCTGCCACAGGTCTTAGCCCATCTGAGGTATGTAACGTCAGCCCAACAGTTGGTTCGCAGGTGCCGGCGGCTTTGGATTACTGCTCGGGCTGCTATCCATCGTGCCAATGAACTTTACATCAAGCAGCACTGCCATCGGCACCCCCAGGATGGTTGACAGAGTATGGCTCTCCGCTAAACATCTTTACCTGCACACCCCTTCCAAGAAACTCCCTAGTTTGTTGGTCCTTATAAAACTCATAGGATGCGCTGTGCTCCGGGTCCACCCAGTGTTTCATGTTTAACATGAAAAAAACTATTTTCTATTCCCCTATGTCTCCCAAGTTACAAATAAAAAATAAATAAATAAAATATGTACAAGTGAAAGTAAGTATAAAGGGAAGTACAATTTTACCTTTAAAAACATCTGAAAATACCTGAAACACAAATAAGAAAACTGAAATAAAATCTAAAATAAAAAGTACAACAGCTTAAACAAATATGTAAGCTAAATGTTGTCTTGTCCTGTTGTCTTTTTGCTCTTGTGTTTTTCTTGTACTCTCGTTCTACTTGCACTCTGTATATTTTGTCCCATATGCACTTGTGGTCTTGTGGTGTTCTATTTCTGTTCTTGTGTTAAGCCATGGAACTGGAGGCGTATTGTTTTGTTTCACTTTATTTTGAAATGATGATAAATATTCCTGACTACTTGACTTGAGCTGTGATCATAAACTTTGTTCATCAAATCCATTGACATATAAAAATAATGTTGAAAGCATTGGGAACAGATCTCAAAGTTGCACAGAAATTTGTACATAAAGTATTACTTCCCTAAAGAGCATGAACAAATCAACTATATCCATCAGTCAAATCTTACGAATATTTCTGCCAACTTTCTTCCAATCTAACTCTTCCTACAGCAGCAGACCGTGTTCAGTGTGTATTTGCCTGAAATGTGTTGTACAGTATGTATTCCAAGGATTTGGCTGATCTGTTAAATTGTCTGGCTTCAGCGCTACTGGCATAGCAACATCAGCTAAAAGAATACAGCCACACAGTGAGCTGTTCTGCTTCACTGTTTGATCAATGAAAATGAAAGGATGAAATATGAGGTAGGGAAAAAATTGCAGAATCACCTGTTCTGAAATATTGATAACTTTGCTTTCACCACTTATACTGAAATGGAAGAAGGGCCAGTTAATGGTGTCAGATGCAAGCTAAGCAAGAAACAGATCAGACAGCACACACTCTTTATGAAAATCTGAAATGGACAATTCTGGTTTTTTACTTTTCAGCATAAAATTTGTACCTGTCTGTGTATTTTCACAAGCCAAACAAATGATTCTCAAATAATATATTAAATATGGTAAATACTAAATAATGTACTAAATACTTCATCTACTTAAGCATTTTCTTTGCAGAGTAAGGTATATACTCTTTATTCATGTCACGTATGGTCCGTCTCAGTCACGCCCCCAACGGAGCCCACGACCAGAGTACACAGCCCTGGGCACATATGTGTGATGTCATAGGTTCTCATGTGTGTGGTCGTTTGGTGCCTAGGCAACCCAGGTGAGAGTGTGGGGCTTAGTTAGCTCGTTAGCTGGGTTGCTAGGTACCTACCGACATGTCCACCTGTCTTGTGTTTAGTTTAAGTGCTGCTTGTTTCTGAGTTGATTGTCTTCATGGTGTGATTGGCTGTCTGTGTGTGTGTGTGTGGGTTTAAAAATTCAGCCGAGCCACAGAAAGGTTGCGTGGTCACCCCAACTCCATTCCTGGATACTGGTGTGGGTTTATTGCATGGAGAACACTGTATCACTTGTAATCTCTTGCTTGAATTTAATTTAGAAGGGGAAGTCTGAAGCACACACAGACTTTCTGGTTTGCAGCTAACAAACTCTCCAATGCAGTGGAGAGTCTTCCTCCATGGTTGGCTCCTGATGACGGAACGCTCCGGTCAGGCTGATGATCATGCGGGTGAGGATTAGGGAGACTCAGTGAACAACCTCATGGGTGAGGACTTGGGCGATAAGGATGGGTGTGGTGGTATTTCCAGATCAGTGCTGGATCCAGGATATCCAATGCCAGGACCTAGGGCTGTTCCTCTGGGTTGTATCCTTCCAAGTCAATGAGATATTCCAAATGCACACCCCATGTCAGGAATCCAACAATTCCTTCATGGCAAAGGTCATCTCGCCGCAACCTACAGCGGGGGCAGTTGGGGAGTTAGCTAAGCATCATTAAAAAGCTCATGTTAAGAGCTATTATGGACAGGTTTCAACATGGAAGGTAAGGGTTCTGCACCATTGAAATCATTCATCTATGGTCAGTACATTGGTTAATTCTGCCTCTCATGGAAAAAATGGGGGTTGAATTCCATGGGCACAGGGTCTTAAACCAGATGACAAGTTTGATAATGAATTCTGTGCATTTGAAAGAAACAGAAGACAGGGGATGCAAAATATTCATAGTGCCCTGTAGTGGTAATGAGAGCTGACTCCCTGAAGCGGATCAAGTAGTATTCACTTTGGATATCTAATTTCATGAAGACTGAGGCCTGGTAAATTATGCTTTGTGGCATTGGAAAGTAATTCAATTGCACAGTTCCAGAAGTACTTCTGTAGGGGGTAGGTGTTCCAAATATGTCCATAAATTCACGCTACACTGGTGGAACTGCAAACAAAGGAATAGACAAACAGAGGTTAAAACAACAAGGATTCCAAGACTTCAGCTCTCCATCAGTCCAGGGCAAGTTAGGGTCATGGGAGACAATCCAAGGATGACTAAGGACAACAGGGTCTCTGGGGGGCTTAAGAATCAAAAAGGAGAGGAATTATTGAAGGAGAATCCCTACTTAATAGAGCTGGTTTAACATGTCTGGGTCCTAGCTGCTAACCATCCAAACCCCGCACAGCGTTAGGGAGAGATAAGTTGTGTACAGAGGCCCCTAATTCCTTCACCAACTGTGGGATCAATGTGAAGTTCCCGGCTGTTCTTGAGTTGATGAGCGCTGTGATCACAATAGATTGGGCCCCAACTGAGAGTATGACTGGCACAGTAAACTGACTGTAATAGGAAAAAAAGCTAGAAATTCTTACCTAGCCTCCTGCCGTGAGGACAAGTGGGACAGAGCACCACTGTATGACTAGGCTAGCCACAGTAGAGGCATAGATGGCTTCAAAGTCAATGCTGTCACTCCCATTCCAGTTGTAAGGGTTCAGGGTCAGATGCCGGACTTGAATTAAGAGTGAGTGTGTTGAAGATCCACTCTGCTGATGGCTGTGTAGGTCTGGCTGAGACCATCTGAATGAAGCAGTCAATTTCAGTGATATCTCCACAGTTGAAATCATGGTGAAACATGGCCCTAAACTCAAGCACCTCAAGCGACAGTTCAGCCACGGCCTGCTGCAGCATGAGCTCCACCTGTGTGAGGTCAGCTAGCACTTGTTTTTGGCAGTCCAGGTACACCCTGAACTCTTCTGGGTCCATGGTACAGCAAAGCATTCTGTCACAAATTAAATAGGGGAGACACAAATGCAAAGCAAAAATTGGAGAAAAGCAGTAATTCAATAGTCAAAGTCCAGAAAGGCAGTCTGATGAGCAAGCAAAACAAAAAGGGCAAGACAAAAATCAGTGTCAGGGAGACGAGCAAGAGAATAAATAAAACCAGAACAATAAAACAGGAGATAAATAGGAACACTCTGTATGCAGAATAAACACTGACAGTACTGTGTATTTGTACTAAATTATTCTGAGTCAAGTGTATACTATTCTGGTGAATCTGATTGAGTTCTTAACCTGTCTTTGTGGACTGGGTTACTGTAATGGAATGAGAACTATTAGTGGACTTTAGTCTCGATGTAGCCTGACAAATACGTCTTCCCAATATAGAAAGGATTTTAAAGCACCACTGATGGAAGGGAAGGCTATAATAGTGCTACTGAGTGCATACAAAAGTTTAACTCACTGCTTCATAACACTGTAGCATGCTGTTTTGCTATGGCTGCAACATTGCATTGCAGTAATCTCTGAACAGTGAGAATGAACCTAGTAAATTTAATTTATTTCTCATGTGTGGAATAAGACTTATTTCTGGAACTAACAGCCCACACCACTAACCACAAAAGCATCTGTGGCTCACAAGAAGAACTGTGCAAACAAATCTGAAAATATAGCTAGTTAGTGGCAGCTTTGTCAGACCAATCAAGAAGCTGCACCTAATTATATGCAAATTATTGTCACAACAATAGTTCTCACATAAATTAGTTAAATGTCTATGTATTGTGACAACAGTCCCCCATTAGCACCACTATGACCCACTAGGGGGCCAATGGCTTGAAAACCACTGTACTAGGTAAAAACACAAGTCCCATGGCAAATACAGTTCGAATTATTCAAAGACGCTGCTTCATTTAGTAGGTTTTAATGGCCTTTTTCTGAATATATGTCATGACATGACAGTGAAGCTCTCCATTTTGCCATTTCAAAGAGTGGCCTGACTTGTTACATTTCAAATAAACCAGATTTAACCAGTAATAACTGGACTAATTTTAATACAGACAGACCATGTAGGCCTGGAAATGATATTGAGCACCTCTGTTTTCATGCCTGAGTACAGTTAGGATAAATTCTTACTAAAGATATACACTGATCAGCCAATGAAAGGAGAAGTGAATAACATTGATTATCTGGTTACAGTGGCACCTGTCAAAGTTTGGGATGTATTAGACAGAGAACAGTCAGTTCTTGAAGTCGATAAATTATGTACAGTGGGGCAAGTCACCGATTGTGCAAGTTGTCCCATGTAAAAAGATTAGAGAGGTCTGTAATTTTCATCATAGGTACGCTTCAACTGTGAGAGACAGAATGTAAAAATATCCAGGAAATCACATTATGATTTTTAAATAATTTATTTGTATAATGGTGCAGAAAATAAGTATTTAGCACCTACAAACAAGCAAGAATTCTGGCCCACACAGACCTGTTACTACTTCTTTAAGAAGCTCTTTTATCCTCCACTCGTTATCTGTATAAAAGACACCTGTCCAGACCTTCAAACAGTCAGACTAGATTGTACACCTGCACAGAACTGGGATGAGCCAATCTACAATAGGCACGCAGCTTGGTGAGAAGAGATCAACTTTTATTATTAGAAAATGGAATAAATGCAAGATCATTGACAATCTCCCTCGACCTGGGGCTCCATGCAAGATCTCACCTCGTGGGGTACAAATGTTCTTGAGAACGGTGAGGAAACAGCCCAGAACTACACAGGAGGAACTGGTCCTGGGACCACAGTAACAAAGGTTACTATTAGTAACGCTCGAAAGGGCCCCCTACTTAAGCCAGCACATGTCCAGACCCGTCTAAAGTTTGCCAGAGACCATCTGGATGATCCAGAGGAGGATTGGGAGAATGTCATGTGGTCAGATGAGACCAAAATAGAACCCTTTTGTATAAACGATCCATATTAAGGAAAGGATGACTGGGGCCATGTATTGTGAGATTTTGGGCAAAAACTTCCTTCCATCAGTGAGAGCAGTGAAGATGAAACGTGGCTGGATCTTCCAGCAGGACAATGATCCCAAACACTCTGCCCGGGCAATGAAAGAGTGGCTACCTAAAAAGCATTTCAAGGTTCTGGAGTGGCCTAGCCAGTTTCCAGACCTCAATCCAATAGAGAATCTTTGGAGGGAGTTGAAAGTCCGTGTTGCCCAGCGACAGCCCCAAAACATCACTGCTCTAGAGAAGAAAACACCAGCTACAGTGTGTGCAGACCTGATGAAGACCTACAGGAAACGTTTGATCAACCAAGGTTACATTACAAAGTATTCAGGTGAACTTTTGTTATTGACCAAATACTTATTTTCTGCAACATTATACAAAAATTCTTTAAAAATCATGCAATGTGATTTCCTGGATTTTTTTTACATTCTGAAGTGTACCTATGATGAAAATTACAGACCTCTCATCTTTTTAGATGGGACAGTTTGCACAATCGGTGGCTGCCAAATACTTTTTTGCCCCACTTGTATCTCTGTATGCATGCAACAGAAAGACAATTCATGCTCAGGATATGAGTGTAATACATCATGATTTTATTGCATAGTTACTTGACACTGACTTTGGTCTTTGGTTTGAGTCTATTGCTCTGTGTCTTTCTGGTGCTGCGGATCCCAATATGTGGACTAAAAGCAGACTGGCACAGCAATCCAATTATTTCTGAACAAACAGGCTACATTAGAGATCGAGCCACAAATAGGGAATCTCGCACTGCCAAAGTGATTAATGGTGTAAAAATAATTAGAAGACATTCATAATTTATCCACAATATCGTGAACTCATGAATTATGTGTTCATGCTGAAGAAAAAAAAAACACTGACATAGCTCTGGAGTTGAAAGACAAAAATAAAAAGAATGGAGGATGAAGGCCTCCCTCACTGCATTTTTTGAAAACTTAAATACTCCTTCATTTCCCTACGGGGCTGGAGGTATTTACAGGCAGAGAGAAAAGGGCTCTGGGGACTTGGAGTATAATAAGAAATGCAGAAAAATTGAGGGCCGTTTCACGGCAACAGAAATGCATGGAATTGTTCATAGTATTTGCAGAGATGCTTTTCGCATGACCACGTTTGTAGAAAATGGAATTCTCGAGGAAAAATGGCAATTGCTCTTGGGATGTCATTAGGTTCAGCCGTTTGACATACACAGATCAGCCATAACATTAAAATCACGTCTTATACTGTGTCTGGCTCGTGCTGCCAGATCAGTTTCAACACATCTTGGTCTACATGTTTAGGAAGGCTGATTGGTGCATGGGGAGAGAAGGGTACACCCTAGTATGGGGTAAAATACATCCACCCACCTATTATCTGAACTGTTTATCCATAACCAGGGCCATATGGGGTGCCTAACCCATTAAAGGTGGAGAAACACCCTGGACAGGCTGTCAGTCCATCACAGGGCAGACACACATACATTCATGTACACACTCACACCTAGGGGCAAGTTACCATCTGCAATTTGCCCAACGTGCTTGCCTTTGGACTGTGGGAGGAAACCATAGTACCCAGTGGAAACCCACACAAACACAGGAAGAACACACAAACTCCACACAGAAAGGACCCTCGGCTGCTCTGGCTGAGAATCAACCCCAGGACCTTCTTGTTGTGACACTGTGCTGCACATGTAAAACGCAATGGATTTTTCATGTAGTTTTACATAGTACATGCTTTTGGTTATCTTCCCATATTACCCTAAGAATATCTTCTGCCAATTCCAACAGCAAATGGAGAGATATTTCTCGAGACTCTCTCTGAAAACTTAAATCACGTTGGTGATTAAAACTACGTTTGTTTTCATTTGCACTGGAGACTGTATGTATTTAGACTGTCTCTAGTGACTGCATAAACAAAGGGTTCTTATATAACACTTGTTAAAAACCACAATGCCCTCGCCTAGACATATACTGTAAATGAGAAATACTGAAATTTTATTACAATATATTCTATACATTTTTTGTACTATTTTTTTCAAATAAAAAAGAACTATCACAGAAATTTTGCCTCCAACCAGTTGCTGTGAGTCATTATCAAGCACACTGTAATTTTTCCAATCGTAGCTATTTTCAGTGCCGAGTAGTTTTGGTCTTGATGATGAATTTGATACACATTGTTTGTGATTATGCAATTATGAATTATTGCATAAAGGTACACAACTTACCAGTGGCTTCTCAGTATTCAATACATTTAATTATTTATATGTCATTAAACCTCAAAGAGCCCTCTTTACTTCCCCATTCTTGTAACTACATAAATCTCTAAATTAATTTATACTAAGTACTGTGAGTAATTGATATTAGATATGCTCTCAAAAATAAAGAATTGCATAAAAGAATCACTACCAGTTCCTTAAAGAACTTTAATTTCTGAATCATAAATCTTAAAATTAATAACGAGCCTGTACTTGAATGGTTTAAAAATAAGTGTAATTACTAAAGGCAAGCAACACCAGACCGATACAGATATCAGATTATGTCTGGAAGGATGCATATGTCCGGTCAGTGGTTCAAGAAAATCTCTGAAGAGAAAAAAGAAAAAACTCTCATTCATGCCAACTGGCAAAGCATCTACCAACAACACTGACAGAGATTATTTTCTGTTTGTCAGGTCCCTACATCAAATGATGCCTTTTCTGACAGAATGCCAGGGATTGAATAGAGTCCTTCAATGTATTCTAAAGTTAAGTCGGGCCTATGAAACCACAGCAGAGATGACTGAAGAAAGTACCATTCTTCCAATATCTTGACTGAAGTGCAGCCAGCTAAATCTACCACTGCAATTTGCCAGCTGGGCTTGGCTTTCATTTACTGGCTGCTTGCCATCACCAGTGTACTGAGAACAGTTTGAAGTTGTTCTCAGTTCAAAGTCATTTAATCATTCACTCAAACCATGTCCTCTTAAACCTTGTAGAAGCAAAAGATCACAGAGGTGAGACCAAGTCACCATTTAGTGAGTAGCATCCTGTCTTGAGAAGTCCCAAGACAGGATGAAGTCCCAGCTCAAGTACCAACTCAATAAGGAAATGTACACTGCCAAATCCAATGCTTTTTAGGGCCCATAAACTGCAATATTAAAATAACATTGTTTAAAGTACTTATATAAATGGGGTCATGCTTGTGATATTTACAATCACTTGACAAAAAGGATCTATAATTTATTCCAGTATTTTTGTATATTTCAGAATTGGAATTTGTCCTTTATATTGTGTAAAAGTTTCACGATGAATGGATCAATAGAAATGCTCAAGAATGGCTTATTTCAAAACCTCTTTAGACTGACTTACAGTAAAGTTAACCATTGTTTTTGTCCTGTCCTTTAAAGTTACCCTTTTGGAGATTTTTTTTTTTTTGACAGTCTACAGCAGTTTTATGACCTTCCAACATCTACAGCAGTTTTGGCCCAGTCCAGTTGAAGCGATACAGAGTGTGCAGAGTTACTGAAGCGGAAGATGTGGGGAAGAGGATTAATTATTGGCCTATTCCTGTCTGTTGGAAATCTAAGTTTGTGTTATATTGTAAAGTCCCATTATTATTATGATGCTTGTATCTGTATATGCCTCTAAAAACTAAGGCAAAAAAACATTTGAAAAGATGTAAGTCTCTGAAGAGAGGTCATCATTCTCTTATCTTGAAGAATTATATGATTCTCTAATGCTGAGGGAAAAGAAGAAAAATGAAAATGAGACTCCTAACAAAACTGCATGACGCGGTAGACCCAAACTGTTGCCAGCACTTAAAGCTTTCATCTTTGTGAAGGAAGAAAAATCAAGCTCAACTCTTAGTTCAGATCTGAAAAAAACCACAAGTGTTTCTGTCTATCTGTCCACTGTGAAGATGATGTCTAAAAGGACATGTAGCTGAACTTTGGAGAAGCCAACACACCTTCAGAAGTCATGTGTCGTTTATGCCTCAAAGGGGGAGAACTGTTTTGGTGGCAATACAAAAAGGGGACCTCCAAAAAAATTTGACCAGGGGTTTTAATGAAATGTAGAAATCATTGGATTTGCTCTGAATAAAATCAAGAATAAAATAGAGGATGGATTAATGGATGGTTGAAAGAGATTTGCCTGAACAGCTTTGTGTAAAGTTGGGAGTTTTCTGTTTTTTCAGTTACCATGACGACCAACCAACATGAGTTTCTCTAAGATAACATTTCGGTTTAACTCTGGCTTAACTAGCAAGATACTGGTTGCAACTGTTTAAATGGCTGCTTATGCATTGTTTATTCTTTGACATCCTCTAATTTGGCCCTCTAATCTATACAAAGCGTGTAGTGCAACTACATTGTTTGCAACTCACTACATGCAACTTATTACTCAGAGCAAGCACATAGCCTTCACACTCCCAATGTTGATAATGATTGTGAAAGCCCTAGGTAGTAGGTGGAGTTGAGCATGGCTAAATTGTGCACAAAATTGGGAAAAAATACAAAAAGGTGCATACTTAATGAGTTCTGTATTGACAGGTTCATGTAAGAATGTATAAGCAATTCTATAATTATGTAACCTATATCACATAATTATGTAAAGACTCTAGAGACTCTGAATATGTACATACAGTATATATCATATACAGCAGAACTGACTGAGCATGCAGTAAGAGCATCATCATAGAGGCCTGGGCAAAAGTGAGGGCTTTTTTCCACCACTAAAAGCTGTTTAGTTCATTAATAAAAGATATGATGTGCACAAGACATCCATTACTTGAAAAGAGAGTGAGAGAGAACCAATTAGAGGTGTCGTTCTTACAGACTCTGGTGAATGGACATTCCATTTGAGTTACTCCTTACTGCATGTTATCTACAGGCCACTGCAATTTAGAGAGCTGCAGAGTTGTGCTTAATGGGAATGAAAGTGGAATCAGTACTTTAAACTTATAAACACACACACGCACACACACACACACACACACACACACACAGACATACACACAGATTGTCATACGTTGTCAGGATGTGAGATCACATGTCCCATCTCTAATAATGTAAGAGTCTGTGTGTGTGTGTGTGTGTGTGTGTGTGTGTGTGTGCATGCACATGTTTTAAATATTTAATCTAACAGACTGGGAAGAGTGGACTCAGTTGCGGTAAAAACTTTACTGTGTGCATTCAGGCTCACAATCAAATAGGTTGTAGTTTTTAAGTTAAGTGAAGTGAGATATAACATTAATTAATTAATTCATTAATTTTCTGTAACCGCTAAATCCATGCTAGGGTCGTGGGTACCTGGAACCTATAAGTGGGCCAGTGGGCGCGAGGTAGGGACTCACCCTGGGTGGGACATCAGCCAGCTGCAGACAAATATAACGTGGTAAATCTAATTTAAATATCCATAAAGCTTTCCAAGTTAAACAGGTTTTGATATCAGCTTGAAGGTTAGACAAAGGACATGATCCAAAGCCAAATCCTGAAGTACTGGAGGCAAGGGAAGAGATTTGGGTCAAAAGTACAATAGTTGATACAAAGAGACTAGAAGGACATGACAAACCACTTGGTACACCAGAAAGGCAATACGTTACCAATTCAGTCCTTAAATAGTGCTGCTCAATGAACACACTTTTCCCAGACAAGTTTCCCCAGTGGTGAGGATGGTGAACTGCAGCACTGAACATTTTATTTAATATATGTCAGGATGTTACAGTGCAGTAAAAAAAAGCATGTGAGACACACTGTTGAACCAAACACATTTGGGAGTTAAATAATAAAACACATAAGTTGTAGGCTACATCCTACAATGCAGGTTAAAAATAAAACTTGTCAGTCAATCCATACAACACCCTTGTCTATGTGTTCACTCGTGACAGGCACAGCCAAAGATAAATGAACTGAATTACATTTGAACACAGTAAAAAAACATGAGACACTTAAGAACCTAAACCATAAAAAATTCTAAGCCAAGGATTGCTGTTATAACAGCCTTTAAATGTTTGTTTTTATATCTTACATTTGGCAATGTTGTGTGACTACAGGTATTTGACATTTTAACAGAGCCTATTATAATTATTTTAATAAAAGAGCAAAGAACTTTAGAACTAAGATTTTGTACAAAAATCATGCCTTGAATCAATGAAGTAAAGTTACTAAAAATTAAGCTTGAGTAAGATGCTTAAAACAAGCTTAATTTTATGGAGTAACTTTACTTGATTGATTCAAGGCATGATTTTTTAAGTACAAAGTACTAGTTCTGAAGTTAATTGCTATTTTCTTAAAATTGCTATAATAGGCTCTGTTGAAATGTCAAGGTAATACCTATATTCACACAACACTCTGCCAAGCGTGAGTACCAAGACTCACTTTTACAGCTTCCAAAAGCAATTTTTTTTCTGAAGTTTCATACTGGACATTCTGTTGAATGTGAACACATAACAAGGACTTATATAGTTGTTAGTATTACTACATCGCTATTAGGGACACATCATGTAAAGTGGGACTAACATTTCTCCCCATTTGATTGTGAATTCTTGTGACAAATACAACACACAACAACCTGTATGTATAATCAGTTTACTGCAAAAGTGCCAACATGGAACAATAAACAAGTGTGTGTTGATATAGTAAGTATGTATTAACTGGTAACAGAAAGAACAAAATCACATTCACAGTTATGATTGATTATTTTTGTTCTCTCCTGACAGCTGGATGCATGTGTGTGCGTGTGTGTGTGCGTGGGTGTGCGTGTGTGTGTGCAAGTACTGTTTATAGGCTCACTTTAACATATTGCAGAAAAACTAAAACATCAAATGTCTGTAAAACATTGTTAGGTTTTATATTATATGTTTTTTTAAATTAAATATTTTGTGGCACAATGGTATATTGTTCTCAGTGGTTAAGTATCACACCCGGTCGTCCCCGCCGCGCCTCCAGTGTTCACAGTCACTGGACTACTGAGCTGGAGGAGTCCTGTCACTCACCCCTGTCCACGTGGAGGTTTATTTTGGTTTGGTGAGTTGTTAGGCAGTGCAGCTGTTTTACGTTAATCCGGCGTGTCTACCTTAGCCTGACATCATCACGATTCCCTCTTGTTTTCAGGTGTCTTCCCTTTTAAGATAAACCACTGATTATTGTCCCATATCTCTGAATGGTTGTTCCCTGATGTGTTTAGGTTTGAAAGCCTGCCAGGCAGCAGTCTGGCATGCGGTGACCCTCATACCAGCGTTGTGTTTATCACAGCGGGATAAACGCAACATGGCGTGAATTGTGGACTCACTTATCTGCATGGCATAGCCAAGTGGCTTTGAGCAGTAAGGAGTCCGTCCTGAGAATTTGTATTGTATAGATTATAACAGAGGTATCTTGTCTTTGTGTGTTTTAGTAGCAGCCAGTGCGCCTGACATGCAGACCAGCTGGAATCTAGCCAAGCAGTTCGGGACAGGCTCAGAGCGGCTGGACTCTAGCATTCTCTAGGCTCCCCAGAGAGCATACACCCTATCCAAGTGAACTCTATCAGAGCAGACATGCCTATGTCTGACGGAGCGAGTCCCTCCTTTGCTACCAGGAACAAGCAAGACTGTTTGTGTTTTCGAGTGACTGTTTGTCTACCTTTCAGTTCATTAAAAAACTATCTGAGTTTGAAGTGTCTCCTGCAATTGTGTCCTCTATCCCCTGTGCCACATGACATTAACTAAGTGTTCATGTAGAACTATTTTGTGAAACAGACACAAAAAATACAAAATTAAAAAATTAAAAGAGCAAGCACACAAATACACACTATTCATAAATATATCTTTCTGTCTTATATGCATGCACAGCTCATGAATGCATTTCTCTTTCCCTCTCTCACACAAACACATACACACAGCCTATTGCCACCATTAGTCATTTTTACAGTTCTGTCCATTTCGCCAATTTCTATACACTTCTGGGCACAAATTACACCCAGATCCACACTTCATGATAGTAGTTAATTGGCAAGCATTCATCATACCATAATAAACTGGCAGGCAATATTGCATAAACAATAAGAGTCTAATACTTATTCTGAGGCTTATTAAGCTACAAACCTTTTTAATTTTATTGACAATTAGTGCATTTTCCCCCATTGCTGCTGAAAAGACAAATCTGCGGCTGATTTTCAAGACATGAATCAGTGATGACATTGAGGGTGTAGGTTATGGAACACTTCCAGTTTTGTAGAATTGGCTACAATTTAATTTGGAGGTTGCTATAATTAGTATTGAAATGAGCAGCTTAGAAAATGCATGTTCCTTGACGGATTCATCATTCTAAACCAACATCTGTACACCAGTGATGAGAAGAGTGCAATAATTTAGAAATGCTTTGCTTTAGGGAGAAAATCTGTGGCGTAGAATAAGGGTGAAACTACAGAATGTCTGATATATTACTTTCAATAAGACACTAAGCCATTTATACATAATAATTGGAATGAATGGCTTATTATGACTATTTATCTGCCAAATGCCCCAGAGTATAAGCAGAAAATAAGAGTTTTATAAAATGCAGAGCCTCTAAAGTACAGAATGTGAATGTTTCAACTTTCTGCATGTCTTTCTCTGCAAGGTCCAGTGGAGTTTGAATATCTCTGCTTTACAGAGTACTGCCCAGAACACTAAGCCATCTTAAAATAGTTAAGAGAATATCACTTTGTACATTATAATCACAGTGGGTGTTGTATCACTGTTTTTCAGGAAACTGAGCCTTAAATATTATTTCACAGCTTTGACTGTATTTAATTTACATTTGAATTTATTCATTTGGCAGACATCTTTATCCAAAGTGGCTTACAAGTGAGGGAACACCCTCAGCTATGACATGAGTCAATTTTAATGCAAGTGCAATTTTAATGTTGTATGTACAGTTCTATAGAAATGAATATGAAAAAGAAACCTTCTTTTACTAGAACTAAAAATGAAGCCCAAAATGTGATGTCTGTTCTGGCAATGTTAATATGATATTTCTGTTATCAGATATTCAGAATATTTTTTATTCATTCCATAGAGGTGAATTGGAATGATGGTTATTGATTAATTGAACCTTCTCAGATGAGGCTGGCACAGTGGCACAATGGGTAGTGTTGTTGTCCTGGGTGCCCGGGGTGGGTGAGGCCCCTACTTTGTGCAGTTTTGATATTCTCCCTGTGTCTGCATGTGTTTGCATCAGGAGCTCTGGTTTCCTCTCATTATGGGCGCTGGAACCATTATAGCAGGGGGGACAAAATCATTCATTTTGCAAACCCCCCAGGAGTTTCAGGAGTGGGGCTGCCAACTGCTGAAGCACGTATCATGTAAGAATTGCCTATCCTCTGTTGCTGCACCCACTACAGAGTTCCAAACCATATCTGGAAGCAACATCAGCTCAAGAATCTAGTGTCAGGAACTTCATGGAATGGGTTTCCATGACCAGTCAGCTGCACACAAACCTAAGATCAATATGTGCAATCAAAAGCCAGTAGAGCCCTGACTACCAAAATGCCACTTAAGACAATAAAAACAATTATATTCTGTGGACTGGAGAAAACCCTTTCTTGTTAAGGAATGACAGTGACCCTGTGCACAAAGCATAGTCTATTAGAACATGATTTGATGAGTTTGTTGTGGAAGAACTCCAATGGCCTACACGTGAAAACCCTTCCCAGAAGAGTAGACATATATATTAGTGCTGTGCATCATTTACTTAGTGCTGACAATTATTTTATCGCGCATTAATAGTTTTAAAAATTTTTTAAACTTTTTTTTAATTAAGCTTCATTTCACTTTAATAGGGACACTCGCTACTGAACATACTGACTGCTTCTGCCGCTGCCTGATTAAAAGAAGAATGTTTCTGCTGGTACCTGTTCAGAATAAAAGAAAACAGATTTATGAATGTTAAGTTGCTGTTGCTCGTGTAGCAGGGTTGAGTGTGTTTCCCTGAATTTTCATACTCATGTTGGATTTCTTGGCCATTTTATTTAAGGTACCTGGGATTTGCATACATCTATGGGTTTTTTTTTGTTTGTTTTTTTTTTTCTTTTTTTCTTTTCCCTCTTTCTTTGGGGTGCAGTCATACAGGGGCATGGTTTTCCCACGCTGGGTCCCCTAAGTTGTCTGCTGTCCCTTACTCTGCCTCTTTTGTGACTGTCCGGAGGCAGATGTAGGTGCTGGCATGTCAGGCATGGCCCTCATTTTGTGGTTTGCAAATTGGGTTTTTGGGTATCTGAAACATAATGGCCACCCTAGTGTACTTATGTGTGTGTTTTACCTGTGGCAGGAGCTGTGTGCGTCTGGCTCGCTCCGGTGCCTGATTATGTTTATTTTCTTTTATTTCCAGGTATGTTATAATTTATGTATTTAATTAATGGTATTTGTACATTGTATGCTGTTTAGTTAGTGGGCACTCTTTTGTGACTGTGTGGAAGCAGAGGAGCTGTGTGCATCTGGCTCGCTCTGGTGCCTAATTATGATTATTTTCTTTTATTTCCAGCATTAAAATCAGAATTTTCAAGGTCGGTTGTAGCGTCACTCCTTCACATAACACAACGCAGAGCAAACACAAGTGAGAGAGAGATGAACTCCGTTACACTCGGAAGGTGCCTGATATAACGTTCTGATCATGGCTCTGGACCTGGGCGCCAGGGTTCTGACAATTCATGCTACCCCACCGAAAAATGCTCCCTTGAAGCTTATTCAGTGTATACAGTCAATTTATTACACTGATAATGATGAGAAATAGGCAAATAATATGTTCAAAGGGGGCAGGGTTATAATGGTTCTAAAGCTATATTTTTTCTGGCACAAATGCTATGGACTCTGAGGGTACCTAGTTTTTAAATAACAAACTAGATGAAACATGAATGCCCTGCAGTGGCAAGTAGCTTTGGTCTCATATTAGATTTGATTACATTAATTTTTAAGTTCAGATTTACAGAAATATTTGAACTGTAACTGTGTAACTGCTGTTAAAAAGCTCCTTATTTGTTTAAAGTGTTTGCAAACCAAATGTTATTGTACTATTGTTCATATAGCAGCACTTTTAAAATAAAAGTTCATTACTGAATTTTGCGTATAACAATAATGCGATTAATTGCAATAAAAAAATTTAATAGTTGTGCAGCATTAATATATATATATATATATATATATACATATATATATACTGCCATG
>JBBJLS010020113.1:0-15198 GCA_037577275.1 Bryconaethiops microstoma
CCAGTGAAGAAACAGGAGCAGATGATTCCAGATGATCAGGCGATGATCAGTATACTGGTGGTGCTGAATGCTGAGTGCTTGGAACTCCTTTATCTAGGCTCCTTGTATATTTAGATACTTTGCAGCCTGTCGTGTAAAAAAAAAATTGTTCCCATTTCTTTCATTTAATCTACTCAGTATGCCAAAAATTGACAGTTGGACAGGTATAAAACAATGTTTTTGGGCCAACAAGGAGGTGCTTGTTGGATTTGTTACTGATTCATAGCAACAAGTGAATGAAAGTATAAAATGGTCACTAATTGCTGTGTTTGCTGGTCATTTGTGGAGACCCTAGTGCAAAAGTGTCAAACGCCAACAAACACAAATAATCGCCCACAAATCCTCATCAAACGCCATCAATCTGAAAGGCCATGGAATACCATTAATGACAAACATCATAAAACACCACCTTAAAAAAACACCAACAAGGCACCAACAAACCACGGAACATCACCAAACACCATCAAAACATCATACACCATCACCTGGCAAAAAAACCCTTCGAATTTCAGCAAAATCACAACAAACAACACAAAAACAACACGAAACACGAACCAACACCATCCAAACATCATCACAGACCAGTAAACCAGTCAAACGCCATCACCCAACAAAAGCACCATAAAACACTAGTTTGTGTTTACATTTACAGCATTTAGCAGATGCTCTTATCTAGAGTGACGTACATCAGTGCTTAAGTCGTCTACATCTATCCTTCATATCTGTGAAGCTAAATTAAAATCAACACCTGCTTTTAACCAAGTTACTGCCAGCTAAGTTACACACCTTAACAAACCCTGTCAAAAGAAAAAAGTAAAAGGTTAATACACATGTAAGGACAAACAGTTAAGAGGGTCAGTGCCTGAGATTATTTAAATATAAAGAAAATTATGTGTAAGAGATAAACAAGAGGACTGGTTAGTCACCAAGGTGCTCCTTAAAGAGGTGGGTCTTCAGATGATGCTTGAACACAGCGAGGGACTCCGTAGATCTGATTGCAAGCGAAAGTTCGTTCCACCACTGGGGCCCAAGACTGAAGAGTCTTGATGCATGTCTTCCTCTTCTTTTGAGCAACGGAGGTTCAAGACGAGCAGTGCTTGAAGCTCTGAGAGGACGAGAAATGACACGATGCCTGATCAATGCTGATAAGTAAGGAGGTGCAAGTCCATTCTTGGCCTTGAAGGCAAGTGTTAAGGTTTTGAACATAATGCAAGCGGCCACAGGGAGCCAGTGAAAGTTTCGTAGTAGAGGCGTAGTGTGTGAGAATTTAGGAACATTGAAGACTAACCTCGCAGCTGCATTCTGAATCAGCTGAAGTGTCTCATTACCTTCTGTGGAAGTCCAGCCAGAAGAGAGTTGCAATAGTCCAGTTTAGAGATGACCAGAGACTGGACAAGTTATTGCATAGCTTCAGCAGTGACCTCGGGTGTGAGTTGGGCCGGTTACATGCTGTATCAGATCAAATGTGTCAAATGAGGCAATGAGTTCTTTACATGAATATCAAAACCACCAGTTATATTAAAAGAGCTAAAGTCTGTGGAAATCAATGACAGCATTTCAGAGAATTCATCGATGAAGTTTGGGCTGTAAATAACTGTGAATAAGATTCTTGGTGAGCTTTTCATAACAGTACAGAGATATTCAAAGGAACTGAACTCACCAAGTGAGATCTGCTTACACTGAAGTATGTCCTTAACTAAGGCAGCTACACCCCCGCCTTTCCTTGCAACACAAGAAGCCTTTAAAAAATTATGGTCTGGCGGGGTTTTTTCAAGAAGAACTGTAGCACTGTAGTCACTGTTCAACCATGTTTCAACTAAGAACACGAAATCTAAGTTGTGCGCAGAAATAAAATCTTAATTAAAAGTGACTTGCTGGGCAGTGATCGAACATTAAAAATGGCGAACTTCATGGAGAGATTGTTGGACACAATTGTTTGAGGATTATGTGTTAACTGGCATAAGTTGTGTGGTTGGTTACCAACCAACCAACCAACCAACCATCCTTCCAATCAACCAACTAACTAACCAACCAACCCACCAAACAACCAACCAATCAATCAGTCAACCAACCAACCAAACAAACAAAGAGAGACGACCACAAATAGAAAACGACTAGAGATGTTTGGTTGATGTACCATAACCTTAAGGCCTAAACAAACTGAACAAACAATGAACTAATGCCACACCATTTGTGTTTGTGTTTGTGCGGTCAGTGTGCACCAGTGTGCATTAAGTGTAAACATAAATCAAAGTATTCAATTAATATTTATTCTCTTTTTTCATGAATTATGTACAAGATGAGGCCATCCACACACATATCTTTGTTTTGTCTTTAAAGTTTCTGTGATGGGTTCATTTATGTGAAGCTGCTGTTTAGCCAATAACTGTTTTTATCTTTAATAAATACATGGCAGATGTATGGGAAATTGTCCCAGAGTTGATTATACTGGGCTTTTTTGAGTGATCAGACAGGAGAACCCCCTGTTCTGCAGTAGTATGTCCAATAGATGGCAGGAGTGTCTTTGTTAACAGATTCAAGTTTGACATCAGCAAGCTAAGCCTTCTCAGCCAGTCATGTCTCAGGGTTTGAGGGGGTTAGATAAGAGTGTGCTTGGGTGCTGGTCTAAGCCGGAGCTGTTGGCATTATTAGTCAGTGCTCTTGCCCTGTATTCTCTCTTGGTTTGTGGTGGTGCTCCAAAACCCACATCAACAAGATGCTGCAGTTCAAAAGGGTGGAAGGAATGTTTTCAGTATCAACCCTGTCTGTCTGCAGAAAAGGGTCCAGATTAATTCTGATGTACCAGCCCTGCAAAGTCACAGGTTTCAAAGAAACAGCAGGAAGACTGAAATTACTAATGAAATTAAACACAGTAATTAATGTTGAATGAAATAGAATACAACAATAAAATAATGCTGAATAATCAACTGTGATTGATTTAAAAAAATGACCATTCTTTCCTGTATGAAATTCTAATAATATTATAAATATAAATAATATAAGTAAAATTGCAAATTAGATTGAAATAATATCATTTAATTACATTCATCATATATATATATATGTATATATATATATATATATATGTATATATATATATATATACACATACACACACACACACACACAGTGTATATATACATATTATTGTCATAAAATAGATGTCTAGAATGAATCCCGATGAAGAATTATGTTTTAATGAAAATAATATCCAGACTGAAAACAATATGACACTAATAACCCTAATAATATGTATTTCAAACGGTCAAATATCGAAGCAGAAAAAGTGACAAAAACATTCTAATTGCAAATAAGAACAGTTTTCTGTTCTTAACATACTGCCTTCTATATAGTTTATTATAGTTCTACTTCTCTTATAAAAGTACCTAATATTGTCTATAAAATAAGCCAATTACAAAATATTGAGTGTTATTCATATGAAATCGGCATTATAAATCTTATTATGATTATTAATCTTTATCTAAAGTAAATCTTAACAATAAAGTAATATTATTAATATAGTATTAGTAATAATGAGAAGTGATTCCAGACTTGGGAGTGTGGACTCTGAGGTTCCTCATTTTATTATGGTCTAAAAGCTATAAAAAGCTGGATCTGTCCCAGGACCGGGGTCTTTATCTCCAGAGCTGGGGGGCCAGTGTCCAGAACAGTTTGGTGGTTGTACTGCTCAAACACTATTAACTTATCTTTTAATCTCTCTATCCCTCTCTCTGTCTCTCTCTCTCTATGTCTTCTTTTCTCTCTTCCATGTCTCCCTCTTTCCCTCACTGTGTCTTTCTCTCCACTCTTTCTTTCTCTCTTCTTGCTCTCTTTCTGTCTCCCTCTCTTTTCTCTCTCTCTTTCTATTCCCCCTCTCCTTTCTCTCGCTCTCTCTCTCTCTATTCCCCCCTCTCCTTTCTCTCTTTCTTTCTTTCTTTCTCTCTCCCCCCTCTCCTTTCTCTCTCTCTCTCTCTCTCTCTCTCTCTCTCTCTCTCTCTCTCTCTCTCTCCTTTTTTCTATTCCCTCTCTCCTTTCACTCTTTCTCTCTTTTGTCCTCCCTCTAAGGAGTAGAAGAGAAAGTAACTGTCATCAGACTTGTGCTAGAGTGAAAAATGGATCTGAAAAAGTCCCATTTCCTTGTAAGAGGGGTTTTGATTTCAGAGCTCCTGCAGTGACACAGAGAAAGAGTCCTAAACTGCCAAGGGCAGCGGGGCAGAGAGCAAAACGCCCGTCCCATAGGGATGGGGGTTGGGGGGTTGGATGGGTGGGGGTGTGTTGCTGACATTTCACCACAGTTACTATAATTACAACAAAATGTTTGAACGTTTGCAGCCCCCCTCGGGTCCCAGGGTCCGCCCCCTAAAAGGGCTCATAACCCACATTTTTCTCTTTAATTATTTTGCTGATGTTTTTGTGTGTTTATAACGCCCCAAAATAGCCACGATTCATTTTTCCATTTAAAACTGGGATATGCAAATGACCTCTGCTCTGATTGGCTGTGCGGTATGGTGGCTCATTCAAAAAGCAAGTCAAACCCTGAAATGCTGAAAAACGGTCAGCATTAATGGGTGGAGCTAAACTGCTGCAGGCTGAATGGGTGGATGTATGTAAATGTGTTAAGTTTGTGACATCACAAAAACAGTGAATTCAAAATGGACAGACTTCACCCTGTTGTCCATATTGTACAGTGAGAGGAAAGTTTTGAAGGTTTAACAGTGTTAATAAGGTCAGTGTGAATGGGCGGTACTGTGCAAAAGTAGGTGATAGGTGAATAGGTGAATCTACAGTACTGTGCAAGAGTCTTTAATACGAATTTTTTCTCAGTGTGTGATAATGTGTCTTTTGGCTAGCAAAGTTAACATCAGAATAAATGCAAACAAGCAAAAAAGCAGTACAAATAATAAAGATTTGTTTCGTTTATTAAAAAAGTATTAGATATTTTGTGAGCTGGTGAGGAGAACAAGGGTTCGGTTCCAGATTTCTCCTCGGTTCCTCCAGCCATTGCTTGGATGTATGAAACTCAACAGCAGCTCCTGGTTTCATTTAATGAAGGACTGATCGAGTCAAACCATTTTTCCGATCGAAACTACAAATAATGCTGGACTTCCACAAGGAACAAACTGATATGGTGTACATAAAATCAGCATTTACTGTACAATGTTATCTGTATTTTTTCTTGTTTGGTTTTAGTATATTTAGTGATATTAATGTGAAAAACAAGTGTTCATCTAAACACTTATTAAATATTAGTTAAATACTTTTGCATAGTGCCGTATGTAAGTATCTTGTGTTTGCGACATCACAAAAGCAGTGAATTTAAAATGTTGAATTCATTTCACGTAAAGTCAAGGGAACTCGTGGCCTAGTGGTTAGGGAGTTGCCCCTGCAATCAGAAGGTTGTGGGTTCAAATCCCAGGACTGCTAGTGGCACCACTGAGGTACCCTTGAGCAAGGTATCATTCCCACACACTGCTCCCCGGGCACTGTGTTCCTGGCTTCCTGTTGATTCACTTGGTGAATGGGTTCAGTGCTGTTCACACTGTATGCTATTGTGTTTTCACGTATGACAAAAAGGTCACTTCACCTAAAATAAACCAATCAGATCAGCTTGTCACCTCACCTTTAAAAGGCAGGGGTGGAGCTGTGGTGGATTGTTGTTATTATGGGGTGTTTACCTGGTAAACCAGATCATTTTTCCGCTGAGAAATTGGACAGGCTTGTGCATCGTACATTACTGCCTCTGTGTTTTTTTTTCTTTGTGCATATTAGTGACATTCCCGGTCAGCAGCTGCTAGAGGCCACTATTGTTTCAGTTTTAATTGGGAATTCTTAATTTGAGTCTGTGTTCTGTCAGCTGTCCGGTGTTTGAGTTAAAATGATTGTGTTTAGTGATTGGTTTCTGTCCTAGTCTGTTATGTATTTAAGTTTCAATGATTCTTGTCCCAGTTGTCGGTCAACCATCACACAACCCTCACGGATAGCCTCTCACACTCTCACCGTCCCTCTGGTTCCAAACCTTTTATGTGTTTTGGCCCTCGTGCAATCTTTGTGTTCATTTTGAGTTCACTTTGAGTTCGTGTTTGTAAATTAAACTTCAGAAAGGGAACCCTGCGTCTGCGCCTCGCTACACACCCGGCATGTGGTAGAAATGCTCTGACGAACACTCTCAATCTGGTGTGTGTAGACTGGTCAAACAGTCTATTATTAATACATAATTGTAATAAGGATTTTTTTAAATGACACATTTTTTTCTTTACTTAATCTTTTGGGTGTTTCAATAAACAATATGATCGCATGAAAGGACCGATTGTATAATAAAATGTATATAAATAACGCTAAATAACAATGGTGTGTAGGTTGAAGGAGGACTTTTAGACGCACACGCAGGGGAAGCGGTATTTTTAAACATAAACACTGAAATACATTCCCATTCCAAGCTAATAAAAGAACCCAGACAAGAAACAACAGACTACAGTAGGGTCATGGCATATACAAGCGTGAACACAAACACATATACAGACGGAAAAACATAGAACCTCTGAGAATAGACAGGTGAATACACCATACAGGAGGGCAGGACATGAGAAGCAAAAAGAAAGCCTATGGAACAGGGCATTGCATGACAGAAGCAAGCAAGAAACAATACAGAAACCAAACAGGGGCGAGAAAGAGGCAAAACCACACAAGACAAGACCGTTACAATAACAAAATAACATTACTACAGTTTGAGCATGTACCTGTGACCATAACAAGCATCATGCACTCATTTCTAAAACAAGTTACTTAGAAATCATTTAATAAAACGCCACTGATTTTAGATTGTTTTTTTATGCAGTCCATATAAGGACACAAAATTTCACTATTTAATGTCACGATAACTATATATCTGCTTATTCAGCAGTTTAGTTATAAAAAGTGTTTCAGCCTGGACTGCTTTTGGTACAGGGCAGCCAATAGGAACATTTACATTTGAGCTCATTTACATATCCACAGCCAATCAAAAGTTTTGGCACACATTGAGATTTACAATTTACTATTAAAATTTTAATTCCTTATTCTTTGCTAACAAATAATATTACAGTATGTTAATCCTTTGAATACCTTTGTTAGCCAGAAAATGTCATATATTTAATTTGTCTCTATGGACCTACAGCCACTTAATGTAATTATCAAAAGCACAATGACATTTTGTTGCCTTAAAACAGCGCATAAGAATGTGCAAAGCCACATCTAATTTATAAAGCACCACTCCTACAAGCAGGAATAGTACCATGACAGTGAGGAATGCACTGGTAGGAAACTAGCAAAACCACTTTACGTCTTGTTTTGTGCTGGTACAAAATACGTTCCCCAAAACATGGTGAGAAGTTTGGTGTGGAGGAACCTACACAGAGCGCTGATTTCAACCCAAGTGAACACTGTTGGGATGATCTGGGATGTTCCAGAAGCTGCTCCAGACACTGTTATAGCCACAAAGAGTGGGACAACTCCATAGTGATGTGCATGGCTTTACGTTTACGCAGCATTTAGCAGATGCTCTTATCCAGAGCGACGTACATCTTTAGATTGGGATGTCCAGCAAGCTCATACATTTGAGATAGTCTGGTATCCACATTCTTTCGGCCATGTAGTGGTTGTCCTTTCATCCCGACTGATTCTGTGATGAACAGCAGCATGGTGCTCGGGTACGGACTTGCTCACTCAGTTACCTGAATGATCCAATTGTGTTTCGCAGCTGTGCTGTGGGTGTAGGGCCAAAAAGTAGCAGATTTTTTGCTGCACAGCTAAAAGACTCAGAGATGGACCCAAGGTGTGTGGCAGGAATGAATAGATGGTGTCTGGCTATGCTTGAAAAGGCCCTGGTGCTAAATGAAACGAGATTGTGAGCGGACAAATGGTTTGGTTAATGGTGATATCTTGCTTTGCGCCTCTCTGGGGGAATACATTTCCAGAATTTTAGATTTCTACCAACTTAGCTAACAGTATTACTGAGTTACTGTGTATTTAGAAAAGACTCATGTCATTGAACCTTTCTTGTATTTTTATAAAGACGTTCAGTTCATACTGATGTTATGAACCGTGTTTCAGCCTGGACTGCTTTTTGAATGAGGTGCAACACAGGACAGCCAATAGGAAGTGAGCTCATTTGCCTTCATATACACTACCAGTCAAAAGTTTTGGCACACACTGGCATTTTCTACATTTGCATGTTACTCGCTTTATATTTACTAAAAATATACTCAATGTTCTTTGCTGAATTTACAGTATGTTCCTAAAAATATCATATTTTTAATCAAACAGCCACCTAATATATTTTTAATTGTAATGTGGATCACCAGGCAAGTGTTGAATATTTAACCACTTATTAAGTGTTGAAACAGTTAACGAGTGCATTTAAAGACAGTTTAGAATTGGACACTGCATCAAAACAAAACCAGTTAATAGGATGTCAGACATGCACTGTTACAGATTCTTATAAAGAAAACTTGTTTTATTTGACATATTTTCATTTCACTCAGCAGCATTCCAATGTTTAACAAGAATACAAATTTGCAGTTTATGAAATAAGTGGATGAGTGGTAAAAGCCTGTGGTTTGCAAAAGCATTTGAGTGGTAGTGTTGAGAGTATGCACTGGCATCACTTTCCCACCAGAACACACTCCCTGAGTTTCAAAGCATGCTGCAACATGGCAGGAATTTAGTTCCCACAAAGTGCTAAATACGCATACCCACACATATACAATATATAGTACTGTGCAAAAGTCTGGAGCCACCCATCGTTTCTTTATATTTTGCTTCGAATTACCTTGTTGGTGCAAAAATCCTATTGTCTGCTGATCAAACTGTCCTATCTTTGATATATTGAGTAGATTAAATGAAAAATGGGAAAAAATGTTTTAATACAACAGACTGCTAAATACAAGGAGCCTAGATAAAGGAGTTCCAACCACTCAGCATTCAGCACCACCAGTATACTGATCACCGCCTGATCATCTGGAATCATCTGCTCCTGTTTCTTCACTGGTTCAGGCCTTAAGATAGGCCTTAGCGTTGTTATGCTTGAATGATTCATACGTAGGTCACTGTGTAGCTTAACAAACAAAAATCATTCCTCTGAAACTGGTCAGGTTCAGGTACTGGACTGAAAATGAGAGTCTTTGAAAGTTCTTCAGGGAGCCTGGAGAACTGTTCCTCAAGTCTGAGTGTTTGGAAGCAAAATATGAAGAAATGAGGGGTGGCTCAAGACTTTTAGAAAGTGCAGTAAAAACGTATTCAGCTCAGCTCGTATTCCCTCTCGTTGTTGCTCTGAGCTGTTATTCTCCTCCTTGCTGTGATGCTGTTTTCTCTGCTTCAAAAGAAGTGTTTTTTAGGGAGATAAAGTGGATGATAATTTAAGCAAAAGTGTACCCCACTCCAGTTAAATGCCTCAGCAGAATTTCAAACACACTCTTATCTGGACCCAGCTGAGGCCTCAGTGCTGTAAATAATTAAGGCAGGCGGCCGGATGAGAGTCCCCTCGGGGGGCTTGAAGGCATCTCTGGCCTCAGATAAGCGTCCTATGGCTTTAGGGGTCAATACTTACAGCATAGAGATGGTTTTGTTCAGGTGATGGCTTGGCCAGAGAACAACTGCTCATTATTTATAAAACCTGCCCAGTGCAGTGTCTAAAGTCTGCTTTGTTGGGTTTGCAATAACAAGCAGTACCAGGTTAGCATCAAACTGCAGGCCTGAATCATCACATGTATCTCTTTTAGTGTGGAGCCTGATCAATCTTAAATAGACTGGCTTATGTGGTTTCTGACCCTGATGTGTAGGGGAGAGCAGCGCTAACATGTGCAGCGCTAGCTGAAGAATATTTGAAGCATTTGGTCAATGGCTGGTCTTTTTTTTTTTTTATAAAAGTGAGCTTCACATCTGAGCCCCGAATTAAAATGGATGTTTTGCTCCCAGAACCTTTATTTCATGATCTGTTCAGTCGAAAGTGGAGTGAGAGCAAATATAGTTCGTGTTTATTGAACTCTGAGATTTATAGGACTGAACTGTGTCAAGTGCACAGTTGCAACATGGGGTTCTTTGATCGCATTTTAATGATAAAAAAAATTGGACAAATCAAAAACAAGTATTTCAATACATCTCTGTGTTGTTGTAGCAGGTATCTTTATATACGTGAATATATGAAGTCAAAATAAAACAGATAATTATGAGTAGAAAAAGTTAAGCTAATAAAACTTAATAACAACATTTAGAGCAGAATTAAACTGTTAAGAATAAAAGCAATAATTCATTTTTAGCACAAGTAAGTCTTACAGCCCAATAAAACATATTTTTTCATAATAATATTAGTAAAAAAAAATTCCACCAAAGTAAAACTAATAAAAGTATTTAAAATTATTTTTACAGCACACTAAAAGTTATTTTTACTAATAAAACTAATTACATTATCTTTTATTCAATTAATCCATTTTTAAATGAAATAAAAATGAAAACTTACTGCACATCTGCAGTATGTTTTATTTCATGAATTTGAATGTGTATATATGTTTTGAATTTGTATATGAGTATAGGAACTCTCGTTTCAGGTTTAACTATAGCGCTGTGTTAAAACTAACACCCTGTTGGGAGACTGCCTCACTAGCTCTCGCTGTCTATGTGCTTTAATCCAGTGCTCTATTACTGCCACCAAGAGGGGGAATAAAACAATATCAGTGAGAATTCTGTCACTTACACACTCCTCTAAACACCTGAGGATGATGATAGTGCAAGGATAGTTCAACCCTCAAGACCCTTTTTCTATCAGTTCCAATTGTGATGTTGCTATGGGAATACGAGAAAATGCCCAAAAGCTTCTTCTAGTTTTCCCTGCTTAAGTACACAAAAATAACCATATTTCAGTCTTACAGAAAACCGAATGAGATGCAGGGTCAGAAACCGCATAAGCGAGTCCATTTCACTAAACCAACTCTGCATAAATGTTTGCTTTCAAGCCTCAATCCTGGTCATTAGTGAATAGGCAGCGATTGCGACAGCACGCTTCGGATAAAGTGTTTGTTTTTTAGCTGTAGCCTCTGCTGAGTGGGCTTTAATGGCTTCGGCTCGTCGTGATAATATGTGTTTTTTATGTGCGGCCGCTGCCAGCGAGCCGGCTTTTAGCGGGTCAGAGCTCGCTGAAAAATATTGGGACAAGAGATTTTGACTTTATTAGCGAACCTTGTCAAAAAGGCCGCGTCAAGGGCAGCAGAGTGACGCCTCGGCTTCATTATTCAGCGCCGGTTAACGGAGAGGCCCTTTGTTGGCCTGTATGTTAAATATGGCATTACTCTCCGCTAATGCAGTCCATTGTCAAGCGGCATTATCATTAATTACCACAAGAGACCTACAGTTCAGTATGTAAAGCAGAGTCAATAATACCTGCAGTTCTTCACTTTGTCGGAGACTTTGTTTAGATGCAAATGAGTCGGTTTCTTCATTTACCAATCGCACGCTGCAGAGAAATTCAAATTTTTCAACATTTTTGCATTATTCAGTCGATGTAACAGTCAGAGTGGATTTAGTGTGAAATGGTTCATTGTAGTGAGCTGGATTTCTTTACTGTGGTGGTTAATGGAACCAGATGTCTCCAAAACAAGTATAGCCATTTTCAAGATCCACATTCAAGTTCATATGGAATGATGATGATCAAATAGTGGCAAATATGGGGACTATTTTGCCTCATTGACCCACAAAAACAACACTACACTCTTAAGAAAAGGGAACCCATTTCTATGAAATGTATCATTTGTTTAGATATTTTTTGTATGTTTAGATATATATTTATGAGATATATTACGTATGTATTTATGTTTTATTGTTTATTAATGTTTAAGACAAAACACATCAAATGTATTTATTTGCCTGGTTTAAAAAAGTAACAAAACTTAAATGTTAAAATATATTTATTTTTCAGAGTGTGTGTGCATATATGATTACTATTTATTTGTTAAATTTTGTGTTTTAAAAAAGTAAGTTGCTTTGGATAAAAACGTCTGCCGAATTAATGTAATGTAATGTAATGTAATGTAAAAAAAGGCACATGCTAAAGTTTAACCACCCTTTCAGTCAATTTCAGAGCTTATTAGATCTTCATCCAAGTCAGTTGTTGACAGTTCTATAGTGTAAAAAATTACACGACCCTTCAAACCTCTCAGGCTGTTGTGCTCACACTCAATAGCCATGGGCTCATCAAAGCAGGCAACTGAGGATCTGAAACTAAACATAAATGACTCTTACAAAGCAAGAAGAGACTATAAATAATGTCTAAACACTTACTTCTTGTGATTTTCAAGTGTAATGTATTGTAATGTCATCAAGAAATGGACTGAAAGTTTAAGACAAGATCTAGACAACCAAGAAATATCTCTAATAATAAAAAACGTTGAAGTTTGCAAAGCCACCCCCCACTCCCCATTGCTTCAACCCCACAACCTACAGTACCACGTATTTCAATGACAGAAACGCATGGCAAAATGGTGAATTATGGTTTACATCCATCTCCATGTGGTGTGGGGTGGAATATTGGGATCTGCACTTTCCATAGGATTCCTCATCTAGCACAGAGAAACAATGAATAAAAAATTACAGTTTGCTTTTGGTAATGCCAGTTCCAACATCTAAGGGCTTGTCAGGTCAGAGCAGACAAAATCTGACTGGGTCCCCTCGGGGACTATGCTTGGAGATCTCACTAACGCTTCCCTCCTGGCCCAGGAAATCTATACGCACATACCTACTATCTGTCCCATCAGCCAGCAGGACCATCTATCATCGCTAGATCAAGCCAAGGTCAAAGTCAGTTGGCGTCACCTTCAGATGATAGCCCAGATAAACGCTGCAGTGACGTCTCCCTCAGGCTCTTGCACCCTTCACAGTCTCCAGCAGCATTCTTTAGACTTTCACCACTGATCAAAGGTTTACAGTCGCTTGTCTAATTAACCCTTCAACGGGGGACATTTTTAACAGTTTTACCCACTGCTGTGGGAGCTTTTTTTGCTCGTGTGCGGGCGTTCCACACTAAAGTTCGACAATCCAGAGCAGCTAAATATCTTCTCGATACTGAGACGATGTTCTCCTTGATTCTGGCGTCACTCGTTTGACTTGTTTGACGGGACGATTATGTTTGCTGCACAATATAACAAGCTGTGGTTGCCATGGTTACAGTGCCATATTAGTTATGCATGAACATTTGGGACGCTAAATACTCCATAAAGATGGTTTATAAATGTGTGTAACTTAAAAAAACAGCTCAGCAGGGTAATTTTCCGGGGTTGGTATCAAGTGGCTCAATAGTTACACAAAATGTAACATTATGTTATACAGTGTTGCTCATCAATATGTTATACAGTGTTGCTTATGAGTCTTTTCTCTTCGTGGTGTGTGTTGTGCTCTTGAGTGTCCTGCACAGCGCTCTGTCATTTGAGGCATAAGCTGTTCAGACGTAGCCCGAGTTTAGTGTCAGATGTATGAAAGTATAAATATGAAACTGGAAGTGTAAAGATGGTGGTGTATCAGTTGTAATCTTGACTCTCCATTAACTTGCAGTGTTACATCAGCAGTTAGAACATGTTCTAATGTTTGTTACTGAATGTTCCAAAACACACTAGTGTGACGGTACGCTTTAACGGAAAGTAGTCAGGCAGCACAACCATGTGATGCTACGTCCTGAAGGGTTAACCCCTGAAAGGCCAGGATAGTCACATATTATCCAGGAAAATTTTCAGCCCAAGAAACTCTGATTAATACACCATGAATCAATCAGTTATGATTTCCAGCCAATGGCAAGATATAAAATACATTCCGGATTAAAAATAGATGAATAAAGAAAATCACATGCCATTTAAACGGCTTGGTTTACAATGGTTAGGTTTTGATGTCTCTGTGCAAATACGTCTGTAATTCATGGCAATTTCAAACAGATAAAATGTAAAATTATGTTTTAAAGTTTTCATTTATTATTCATTTATTAGTGTAAATGACCTCCAAAGACTCTCATTTCCAGTCCAGTCCCTGAACCTGACCAGTTTCAGAGGAATGTTTTTGTTTGTTAATCCACACAGTGACCCATGCATAAATCATTCAAGCAGAACAAAGAGCATCTAACTGAAGTCCTGAACCAGTGAAGGAACAGGAGCAGATGATTCCAGATGATCAGGCGGTGATCAGTATACTGGTGGTGCTGAATGCTGAGTGGTTGGAACTCCTTTATCAAGGTGCCATGTGTCTATAGGCACATTGCAGTCTGTTGCAAAAAAACATGTGTTCTCGTTTCTGTAATTTAATCTGCTCAATATGTTAAAGATATGACAGTTTAATATAGCAAAATGATTTGACATAATAAATAAAGAGATGAGGGGTGTCTCAAGACTTTTGTACAGTGCTGTAAATATATCAGCAACAGTATAAACAGTTACATCTTGTAAATTATGATCGTAAGTGAGCATGGGTGTGATAAAGCAGGTCATAAACAGGTGGTTCATAAATATTTCCCCCCAGGACTGAATGTGGACTCCCTTCTTGCAGGGATACAGATGATTTTGGGGAGAAAAACAGCCTTTGATACGATTTTAGGAGCCATTCCACTCAACTGCAATCAGTTAACAGAAGAAGAAAGCTCTTCCTGTCTCCGTAGCGGCACTGCTGCTGTGTAGATAGTGAGGGGCCACATTGATTTGCTGTCTTGGAGCCCATCTAATGGAGAGCCTCTGAGCAGTGCAGATTGAGCCGGCTGCAGATAAGTGACCCCAAACGTCTTCGGAGGTAAGAAAGGACAGCTCTTGAGAATGTTTTAAGTTGCAGAAAAGGACAGTTCACGGGAATTGAGATGGTTAAATTTAAGAGTCCCTTTCTGATAAACGACAGGAAGTATTCTAGAAAAATACGGATTTTTGTAAGCCAAGGGCTTCGCAGAGCAGGAATATTTTATGTGTTTAATTTTTCAACATTTTTTCATAATTCAGCTGGTTGAATGGCACCAGGTGTCACATCTACAACACAATTATAGGCATTTTTTACATGTCTTCTGAATTTTGGAATGATGGAATGATGGAATGGTGGTGGAATAATTATGATCAAATAGTGACAAATTTGGGATTCTGCCCATAAAAGCTACACCATACCCTCATATACATA
>JBBJLS010020143.1:0-15196 GCA_037577275.1 Bryconaethiops microstoma
CCTGGTGATCATAAATAACATAAAGGAACAGGTGAGGAGGTGGCAGGAGAGAAATAGATTTAGGGATGTAAATTTTAGTCTGACCACAAGAGCACAAATGTGTGTAAGAGAGTATTTTTTTTCTCTTTTATTGAGTATGTGCATCTAATCGTTAAAAGGACTTTATTCAAAGTTTGAGAAGTGGACAAACAGCTTGGATTGGTCTGACTGACAGGGACAAAGTGGTCTTCTCACTGGTCTTGTAAAACACAGTAAATAATCTGATCTTCTCTTTTAGGTTCTGGTTAAGTGGAGAACCCAATAGTAAAGTTGGAAATGAGGACTGTGTGGTTAACGGTGAGCTGTCAGATCCTGTGACTATCCCTGTAATGACAAGTTTGTTTGGATCTGTGAGAGGCGGCTGTTTTACTGAGTGTATATTCAAAATAATTACACCAAGAACATCACCAGTTTTAATCTGTAAAAAAGTGAATACTAGGCTGAACAGAATTTGACTATTAAGTACATTTGAGCTGTTTTACTGATGAAGGTTCTTTTCATGGTAGGATAGATAGAAGAGAGAAAGTGCCAGAGAGACCGATCTTTCAGAGAGATTTCAGAAACATTTCACATGGCTTTACAATGTCCAGTTTCAATGTTTCTGATTTTGAAATAGGGTGGTATGGTTGAAAGCAGCATTCTCGACACGAAGAGGCGTAGTCTCTGCTGCCCGGTCTGAAAAAATCTCTTCTAAAAGTACCTCTGCAGTCAGTTGTAAACCAGTGCCTTCCCGTCAAATACAACTACTTCATTTGAAGCATCAGATGACTCTTAAATGCTTGATCAAGGTCCACAACCTTGAAAGATTAAACTACATAGACTAAATAACATTAGTAATTCAAAAATGAACCATAATAAAAAGTAGTTTTTGGTTTGGTTGTACAGTGATAATCTGTCCTTCTCTGCCTTTTTTACTGTTGTAACAAAACAACTGATCCAACCAATCAGCTCGTTAACTCATTTCTATATCAAAGTAGGTGTGCAACAGCAGGAGAACATGAGTAAGTGAGGAAGACACATTATGTTGTTTTCACAGTAAATTTGTTAATTAACCAATGCTGCTCTCTGGGTGTGTATTCGATTGGTATCCCAGTCAAGATGCAGTGGCCAGTTTCCCAGCTGTTGTCTTAATGTGTTGCTCATACTGATATCTGTTTTGTAAATGTATGTAAACTATACACCGCTTCAAATAAAATAGATTAAATTAATTAATTAATACAATTGTGTTTGTTTCCTTAGAAATATACAAGCAACCCACTATGACACTACGTGTCTGAGGGATTGTTGCTCAGTCCTCTGCTTTTCATTATTTATGTTATCAATTAGGCCAGGCTTATTCAACTAGCGGCCCGCGGGCCGGATACGTCCCTTTTGAAATTTTTTATGGCCCACAAGACTACCAGTAGATCACAGTGTGTGATTTGTGTGATGTAATAAAATGATTTTGGATCATGATTCCCTGGTAGTCTCCAGCTACTTTCGCCAAGATTGGTTATCTGCTGTGTTGTATACAATTAGCCAATCTGAGCACAGAAGTTGCCATACTATTAGCCAATCGCAGCCGAAGGAAGCGTGATTCGTCAGGAAATGGGTGTGTTAAAAAAAAGTGTAGCAGAGCGTAAAAGGCAGGTAGTAACGGAAGATGGAGGAGAACCGTTAGGCTGCCGAAAACAGGTGAGAGCATTAAAAAGGTCAGTTTATCCTCTGAAGAACCTGATGTTTAGAAATAATGGTGTCTGTGCATTAACCTGAGACGAGAAGAGAATCCAGTCACACACACAGCGAGGGGAAAAGCTTTGTAGTTTTAGCTCAGTGATGTATCTATTCTAACAACTTTAACGGTCAGAGTTCTGGTTTAGAACCAGACGCCGTTAAAACGGCTGTTTTTGACGGTTAAAGTGACACTGACATAAAGTCCATAAACAAAAAAGACAAAGAGAAGTCTAAACCAGCTGATGCCCTAAATGTGAATGTAGCTAAATATAAATACGGACCTTGGTTAAAAAGCTCCTTATGTGAAAGCATTAAAGTTAAAGAAAAAGGATATGTGTCATTCGTTCATACTAATATAATATCTACTATCATCAAGAGTAATTTTTAGCCATTAGTTGACAAATATTCTGTGTGGCCCACAAACCCCCAGTGATTTTCATATTCGGCCACTTGCTATTGAAGTTGAATAGCCCTGCATTAGGCAAATCCATATTGGATCCACTGAACATTTCCATAGCCACGAATCAGCAGACGGCATTTAATTATGTCTAAACTGATGAATGAAAATTTTCTTGAATTAAACATGGAACAAAACATATTATAGCAGTAGACCCCAAGTCTCAAATTTCAAATTGTCAAGTTTTTTTTTTTATCACTGACTTATCTTCATTGTACACTTTCACTTTATTCCTATGTCTCATCTCTTACTAAGGGTGTTTACAATAGATACTTTACATATTTGTAGCTCCAGTCCAAAACTGCAGAAGCAAAATTTATTGGCCAATCAGCTACTTCTGAGGTAAATGGAAAACTGATTAGATTTTTAATCAAACTGGATTTTTAGCCAAACCATTCCTACACAGTTCTGTGCTTTACACTGGTAGCTGTATTAATACGTGAAGCTTACTTTTGTTAAGACGGTTTATATGAACCTCTGAGTTATGTCCGAGATATACAGCTGACCCTCAGTAGAGAGGTAAGTAGACCCTCTCACCTACCTTTGTGGGAAATTGACTTTTGTATTAAGATTAAAATGCTTGAACAAACAATATTACATCTACTCATAAGTTCAACAGGAGAAAATGAGTTCATTTAAAGGTTTGGCATCTTAACTGACAAGTTCAAACTCTTTATGCTGGAGTGATTTGAGGTTCAGTGAATATTACAGTGAGACTAAATACACGACATGGACAAAAGTACTGGGACATACATAATATTGGGAAATCTGTTTTTCAAGGTTTGGGCTAGGTCCTGTACTTTCAGTGATGGGCAGTCTTAATGCTTCAGCATACCAAGACATTTTGTACAACGCCATGCTTCCAACTTTGTGGAGCCTTTGATTAACTGGAACGGAGATTGCGAGCCAGACCTTCTCGTCCAACATCAGTGTCTGACCTCATAAATGCTCTGCAGAATAAATGAGCACAAATTCCCACAGAAAATCCAAACTCTTGTGGAAAGCCTTCCAAGAAGAGTGGAAGCTGTTATAGCTGCAAAGGAATGGACCAACTATATTAAAGTCTATGTATTTGAATGCAGTGTCATTAAAATCCTTGTTCGTGCAATGGTTAGGTTTCCCAATACGATTGTCCATATAATGCATCATCCATAACAAAACCTTCCAAAAGCTCCAAAGATTGTTCTCCTCAAATGAAGTTCTGCATCTCTAACACATCTTTAAAAAGGTTACTGCTTAGCACACATCTTTCCTCTTAGTTCACTGTACAAACCATTGTTCATTATTATTATGTACATATCTATTTTCAGGATTGGGCGCTACAGAGAGCAGATGCTACATACTGGTCGCAGTATGTCTGGGGCTGCTGTGTCTTCTTCTGATGACTGCCATCACTTTTTATGGTTCAGGTTTACTGCAGAGAAAGACCAGTTGCACAAACCAGACTGCAGAGATATATACGTGTAACTGTAAATTGTCCATTTGTCACATGTGAACACACCACAGTACAGCACACAGTGTGAACAATGTGAAATTGTTCTCAGTATTTAACCCATTCACCCAAGTGAAGCAATGGGCAGCCACTGATGTACCACCCGTTGCCGCACCCCAGTGTGTGGGGACGGTACCTTGCTCAAGGGTACCTCAGTGATGCTCTCTGATTTAGGCAGACCCATATAAATCCTGAATGGATCAATTTAACAAAGAATTCTACCACTAAAAAGTATCTGGACAGTACCTTTGAAATTTTCATGTGTCCATGGAGTACTACTCAAATTCTGTTCATTTTTCATTTCAGAAATTTTAATAGCAAAAATGATTATCGCCAGTGTTAAAATAATCTGACATCATGAAAAGTGAATATTTGAACACTTGATACTGCTATATAACAAACTGTTCTTGAATATGTGACAAAAAAGTGTATAAACAATAATATTTGATGAGAAATATCTAATGTTGGGCTAAGTTGGGGGAAGTGTCTGTCATAATTGTAATTACCGTATAATAATACATCAACCACAATGTAACTACTGGTAACAGAGTCTCTGTTGCAGATTTTTTTTTACAGCAGTATAGCTTATGTTAACACATGTGTATCAACTTCATTTTTACTCATATAATTACACTAGGGGTGGTTGACAGTTCTAGCATATTTTCTCTTCTGTAATTACACATCAATAGCAGGTTGAACTGCTGTTTTCTAACAAGGCTTTTCCTATTGTGGCAGGAATACTTACAATGCATCTGCACAGGAAAGGATGACTCTCCTAACACTAAGCTTAACTGTAGTGGTCTGATTGTGTTGTGGTGTAGTAACAAATACATTCTCTAATTACATAAGAGCTAATTATAAATAAGCTCCACATGTGTTCACATAAACTGTAGTGTGCGTATATGAATATATATAAAATTGATTGCTGTTTATAGGAAAGAGCAACAAATCATGTGCATGTTTTGTAAATGTTGTTGCCTTAAATAGCTCATTTTAATTAAAAAAGAAAACAATATGTGTAAGATTCGATAATTTCAGCTGTGCAACCATTATCTTCACAGATCTAGATGACTATGGAATTAAGTCATTTTACATTAATTAAATTAAATCACAAGCTCTTTAGTGTGAGTGTACAATCATAACAAAACCCTCATGGCACATGACAAAACAAAGGCAGAGCATAAGAGGAAGGGCTGTTACATCACTTAGTACTACACTGTGCTTCGGGCTGGCCTCTTTCCCAGTGAAGACTGTTTAATAGCCAATGAGATTCACTTATTTGAAGAAAAATAAGTAAATACAACACAGATTGGAACTCTGCAGAATGATAGGATGATAGGACTTCATTCAAAATATATTGATCATTACATTGTAATGGCATGTCTCTACAGACAAAGTCCAGAGTTTTTTGTGGTTCACTGAATGTGAAAGCAGAAGTACATTTCTTGCAATAAAAGGCATGTACATGGTCTGCAACGATGTTTAGGTAGTCTGAAATAAATTCAGATGAGGACCTGCTAAAGTCAAAGTCTTTTTCCAAATCTGACAATAGGATGGGGTGCAAGCCAAATGTTATCTTTCCTAATATTTACATTTTTTAAGCTAAAATATAGAGACACCATTCCCAACACTACTGTTCTTCCAGACCTCTTCCACTGTTCTTCCACTCTCAACCACTGCTTCTTCATCAGCTCCAGAAATGATCTCCATTAGTGGGCTTCTGAACAAAAGGTGAGCCCCGTTTAGGTAGTCTGTGGTGGGCTCTACACTCAGTCTTCATTAGGCACTACCATCCTTACAACTTGGACCTGGGGCCCTGCAATAAACAAAATAAAGTAAAAGCTCCTGAGATTTAGGATAGCGTTCTAACAGAATAACAGGGCAAGTCTTCCAGCATTAATGCAACAGAAGATACTACAGAACAGGTTCTAAACTTCAAGAAACCATGAGCTGATTTAAAAAAAATAACCCAGACTGTAACACTCTGCATTTTTGTGACATCAGAAGCTTACCTCACATGGGTTACGTATGAGTCACTGTAAACAGATTTGGAATGGGATGTCCTATCAGCTCATATAGATGCGATGGACACATTATTTTGATCATATAGTGTATGTATGAATCGATTCCTGACTGCTCTACAAGGGTCAGTATACAGCACAGGAAGCAGCAAGACAGTTGGAGGTCTGTTGTAATCAAGACTTAAGTAAAGGAAATAGATTTAAAAACAGTTCAGCTTCCTCAATGCAACTTCTCTAACTGGTAGAGCCAGAGCAACTTAAACCAAAGAGCAGACAGTCAGTGATTCAGAATAAAGATGTCTCAGAATATTTATGACAATATCTTTTACACTGCGGAGCAGAAGCCTGGAGATAAAGTGGAGATGACGGTGGATATCTATGAGAGTGCAGATGCTGTTAGAGGACATTACCCCCACACTGAGATGGAGGACACCAACACAAAGAGGGTCGTACAAGCAGAACAAATAGGTAATGTAACTTCCTTTATTCTCACACAGAATTTATCACACTTATCAAATGTTGCTGTGTCTATCCGCATCTAGGCAGTAACAGTGCAGGGATCAGATGTTACAGACTGGCTGCGGTGTGTCTGGTTCTGCTGTGTGTTCTCCTGCTGTCTGCCGTCACAGTGCTGTGGCTCCGGTTCACTACAGAGAGAAACCAGCTACAGACCAGTAACACCAACCTGACTATGGAGAGAGACCACTTACAGAGGAACTACAGTAAACTTGTTGAAGAGCGAGATCAGTATATCAGATGGCATTCTGAACTGGGTGGGTATCTTTATGTATATACAGCTCTGAAAAAAACAAAAGACCACTTTATCTTTTATAGGTGAACAGCATTGCCTGTGTTTTTAAGAACTGCTGACAATTTTTCTTCTAATTTCCAAACAAAAATATAGTTCTTTAAAGCATAGTTTTATAGGAAATGACGATACATCAAAATAAGAGAAACAATGCAGAACTTAAATAATTCAAAGAAAATAAATCTCTTGTTCACTCAAGTGGAGGATAGTTGATAGGAATTTAACAGACACTGGCATGGAATGGTTGTCATACTCATAGAGATGCTGATTTCAAAATAAATTGAAGTGTTCTCTTATTTTTCTCTCTCCAGCACTGTAATGTATTATATAAAGGTTCCATACCATGAGAAATGTTTTCTATTTTTTTATTGTTTTGGTTTTTTTTTAAAGAGACTTGTGTAGTATGCAAAAACTGTTAAATGATAATATGTTCATATAGGAACCAAGACGTGTTATTTAAATTCACTGTATTACATTACATCTGCCTATTTGGCTTGGAGCAGTTTGGCTTCACCCATTCACACTGAATTCATATAGAGTGTTTCAGGCTGGACTGCTTTATGAAAGAGGTACAATACAGGGAGGTCATATACTTAAATCATTTTTGAAGGCACAGTGAGAAAACCAGTCTAAACCAGTTTAATTCTAAGGGATACTTCAGGAGTTGTGAAATCACTGAAAGACGAAATACCGCTGTACTTGGTACATACAAAAGTCATTATGGACCTCTGGAGTGGTGAAAAATGTTGGTGCTTTAATGGAGATATGTTGAGCCTTTTGTATTATGGGAATTGTATTTGCAGGTAATGCTACCCAGCAGGGATGGTGGTATTTCAACAACAGTGTGTACTTCATCCTTACTGAGAAGAAGAGCTGGAGTGGGAGCAGACAGGACTGCAGAGAGAGGGGAGCAGACCTGGTGATCATAAACAGCAGAGAAGAACAGGTGAGAGAGAGAGAGAGAGAGAGAGAGAGAGAGAGAGAGAGAGAGAGATTAAACCACTTTTCTTCTTTTCATATTTTAGGAGTTCATCATTAAGTATCTGGGCAGCGATCAGGCTTGGATTGGTCTGACTGACAGTGACTCAGAGGGTGTCTGGAAATGGGTGGACGGTTCAGCACTAACCACTGGGTAAGAAATAGATTAACTGTGGATTTATCTGTATGGATAAAGATCTGCCAAAGCAACATAACAGAGCATTTCTGAGGTAACTGAGTTGTATGAACTGAAGTGAACACCTGCTAAACAGTCTGGGCTACTGAACACTGATTACAGGCTGATTCAGATTCTCTGGGTTTCAGGTACTGGGCTACTGGACAACCAGATGATTATGAGAATAATGAAGATTGTGCTGAGATTTGGGAATATCAAAATAAGAAAGTCTGGAATGACAGGTCATGCTCATACAATGAGGGTTGGATCTGTGAGAAAAGTGACTTTTATTAAAAAGTTAATAACTTGCCAATTAAACATTACAATGTTTACTTTTAAAACAAGCAGAACGGACTGAGCATTATAGTCCAACAACACAGTCACTGTTTCTCAGTCTCTGTGATGGTTTTCTCAGCATGACCTCAATCAAATGTCACCATCACCAGGTGCCTTTAGAGCTCATGAGCAGAGACTGAGACTTATATGACTGTATAACCATTTGGGAACTCCCTTGAAAGTTTAAACCTTGTTCTAAGGGTTAAATGTAAAATCCAACAGATTTTGTTCTGTACAACCTCTTTTCTTCCGTTGAGCTCAGAATTTTAGACTCTTCAGTCCTGTAATACCTGTAATTTTAAGGAACATTTTAAGATGAACAGATGAACAAGACATTTACTGCCCCCTTGTGGTGGAGTTAAATCTTTGCAGTGATTTTCTATGGTCTTCAGGTCAGTGTCACCATATTTACTTCTTTCGCAGATTTCAGCTCAGTTTTTCTCAGTGTATGATTTCTATTGCGATTTTTCTTTCCCTATTCATATTCTTTCTATTTGTGTAAATGCTCTTAAAAGCAGGACCACATGTCCATTTTTGCACATGTAACTTCTGCATCTTTTCACACAACTCTGCAAGAATACATTTTTTACCTATTAAAATACCGTATTTATCCTTAATGTAGCAGTCAGTTGCACTGAACTTTGTCTTGTTTTGTCGCATCTAGTTGTATTGTTGCTCTTATTCTTTGCGTTCTGCACTTGTGGTCTTGTGTTCTGTTCAGTTGTGCTCATGTGTTGCACCAAGGTCCTGGAGGCACGTTGTTTTGTTTCACTGTGTACTGTGTGTATATGGTAGAAATGACAATAAAATCTATGTGACTTTTGGCTTGACTTTGAAATTTTCCTTTAACATTTTGTTGTGTCAGGATTATCAGTTTGTGATCGAACAGAATTACTAATAATTCATGACCCTGTTGGATGGGAAGTGTAATTTTTAAAATAAAAATGCTGATTAAATGGACGCCAGATGTGTAATCAGAATCTTTGCAGGTCTGTAGGATTTTAGAATGTTGGCATTTCTATTAATAAATCAAACCTGTATAAAAGCCTTGAAGTATGGAAACAGTCCTGTAAATTTTTATGGTATAACCACAAATTTCATAAATCCTCTCCCTTATGGCACAATAACTGTTAATCTCTTAACAGACTCAATCCCTTTTTCCATCTTGGTGAGGTAAAAATGTTCATACTCTGATATTTTTTACTCTGTTGGTTTACGTTCTTTTCAGGACCTATCTCTCTCTCCCTACGCTCTCCACTTGAGGCATATGGAGTTCCATGGGATAACCATTTGGATAACCATCCCCTTCTTGAACACTTACAAAAATTTTAATCAACCAGAGGTTTGGTGTCTTACCTGTATGATTTATTTTTTAAACTTAAATCTCCTCCCATGAATAGATTACTTTCTGCTGAATACGATAGATAGAGGTAGTCGTCAGGGCTGCTGCCTTAGCCCTGCACTGTTTGCAATATTTATAGAGCCTCTGGCCCAAGCCATCAGACAAAATGAAGAGCTAGAAGGAATAAATATAGCAAAAGAAAATTATAAAATTGGACTTTTTGCAGATGATATTATAGCCTACCTGCAGAACCCAGATGAAACTCTCCCTAAACTAATGAAAATTTTGGATGACTATGGTCAGATCTTTTGAATATTACAAAAACCCAAATTCTCCCTATTAATTACACACCAAGTAAGAAAATTAGGCAGAAATATAAATTGAAGTGGGAAACTAAATCAATAAAATTCCTAAGGATTTCCATCACTCAATATATGAACAAATTATATGAAATGAACTACAATAAAATAAATAACAGGATTCAGAAGGATTTAACTCAATGGTCAATGTTAACACTGGATTTTAATTCTAGATTGGACATAATGAAGATGAATCTGCTCCCAAGGCTGTTGTATCTCTTTTCGTCATCACCAGTCAGGATTCCAGACTCCCAGTTCATTGCTTGGGATGAGCTGATATCCAGATTTATTTGGGCAGGGCCTCGTCCAAGGATAAAATTGAAAACACTCCGTATTGCTAAAGATTATGGTGGACTATATAATATTATTATGCCGCCCACATGAGATACGCTGTGTTGGTGTTCTCAAGAGTATCAGGCAAGATGGAAGCATATAGAAAGAAATGTGGACCAATCATATCTCCAGACTAGGCTAAGCGGGAAAGAATATCAAAAGGTGGAAAATTACATAGTTGAGGGAACTCTGAATATACGGAATGAGATTGTTAAAAAATATAAATTGGAAGGAGATATAAAACTTCTAATGTGGCCCTCCCAGACCTCCACATTTAGACCTGGAGAGCTAGAAACCACATTTGCAAGATGGAGGGATAAAGGAATAACAGCAGTATGTACGCTCCTAGAGGGCAGAACCTTCAAAACGTTTGATAAACTCAAAAGAGAATTCGGATAAGAGAATGGGGACCTGTTCAGGTATCTACAGGCGAGACATTTTTATGACACAGAAATTAAAAAAGGAATTTCAGAAGGAGGTAAGGGGGTGATTGATGTGTTTGTAATGGCATACAATCAGACCCCTGACAAAATAGTTTCTAAATTGTGAATTTACATAAGCGAAATGGAATTAATTCATTGTACATTAAATCAAGGTGGGAGCAGGAACTGGACATTAAATTGTCACAGGGTGATTGGTACTCTATGAGTAAAACACAGCAATCTTCCACTAGTTCTAAAAGATGGAGAGAATTTGCCTGGAAGACCTTGACTCGTTTTTTTTCTACACCTCATATTAAGAGTAAGCAATTAGGAGTACAGTAGCAATGCTGGAGACATTGTGGACACAGGAATGCCAATCACTCCCGTGTGTTTTGGTCATGTGTAACATTACAGCCATTTTGGGACAGAATCCTTCATATATTTGAGGATATATTTCATTTCAAGATCCCCAAGGACTCCAGGCCAGTGTTCCTGGGATTGGTACCTGGTACTGTGTCACGGTCAGAGGACACATATCTTACATTTCAAGGAACTGGTTGAAATGTGATCCTCCAAGTCTGGATCAATGGTGGGTCATTGTAGTTCTCTCAGGACCAATGTTGGGACCCATACAAGGCTATGGACTAAATGGTTGGACTTTAAGAAGAAGGTTGGATCAGAACCAGTCTAATTAAGTTTGTGATTTTTTTCTTTTGTTGTTTTGTCTTGTTTCTTGTTGAAAATGATGCCCATCCATTGTTGTTTTTTGAGAACATGCTGTTAAAATGTTCAATAGTTAATGTCCCTTTATGTCCAAGATTACTAGCAGATGACTCTGACTTACTCTTGAACCCACAACAGAAGAGGATATTATTGATGGCTTTTAGCGCCTCAAAAAAACAGCTTGCCTGATATTAATCTGTCAACTGTGTGGCATTCCTACATCTTGGACATTTTAATTCTTGAACATGCTATAGCAAAATTCCATAAGGCTACTCTAAGTACAATCGATAACTTGTCAGCTGCTATAACGTTCTTTAAAGATTCAATGTTATAATTCCTCCTGTATAAGTCATGCGTAAGACCGATTGTCAATGACTTGCAGTGTGCTTTTGTTGTGCCTCCCTTTTCATGTATTTATTTATTTTATTTCTTTCATATCAAGCATTGTAGCATTTTGTGTTAAGTGTGATTGCCTTAAAGCAATAAAAATATATTAACAAAAAAACCTGTATAAAAGCCTTATGAATGTGCATGCTCTTAAAAGCAGGACCACAAATGTTGCTATGGAAAACCATTCTATGAGGACTTTTATGTCTCCTAAATTTGATGACTGTGTGGACAGTTTGGGGTCAGATTGTTATGCGGTTGTGTTCGGGTGCTCATTGCAAGGCTGAACATACCTTAGTACTAAAAACAATGAAATATATGCCCACCGCAAGGAAAAATGAAGAGCAAAGAAAAACTTTTTGCACAGGTCACACAGAAGTGCATCCTGCTTTTTCTGCGGTTATACCAATAATGACCATTTGCACTTTGTAAGCTATTGAACTAAGAAATATAAATATGCATATATAAAACCAACTTCAAGTAGGATAATGAGATTGTTGTACCTCTTTATTGTTTATATACTGCACATTGTCTGTCCACAGTACTATTTATTGCTATCTACCTTTATTCTGCATCTGTCATAATATTGTATTCTGTATCTGTCATAATATTGTATTTATTCAAACGTCAGCTATGCTGAATATTGTCTTGTCCTGTTGCTTTTGTGTTTTTCTCACAGTCTCTCCTGCTCTCTTTGCACTCTGTACTTTGTCCTGGAGGAATGTTGTTTCATTTCGCTGTGCACTGTGTAAATGGCTGAAGTTATGATAAACCTACTTCACTTGACGTTATCTGGATGCATTTTGAATCTGAAAGCGTTCCCTACTTCCATTAGTCAATTAAAATATTTATTTGTAAATTAAAATATTCCATTTTCTACACCAATATAGTGCACAGTTTGCCACTGCGGAATTCTGCACACTTGGCTGAATTGCCTGTGTGTCTTTGTTGGAAATATTATACACTATTTGGGTGCAGGAGCCCGTATTCTAGGGGAGCCAGCAGACATGGACCTCCAACACCCATCTGTGATAGAGGTGGCAAGGATACAAGCGAATCACACTGGATGACTTGAGGTGGCCACCTGGGTTTTTTTTACTGGGTTCACCTTGGGAAAGAGAAAGCATGTGCTAGCTTTCACCCTCCTATTTTTCTAACACGGTCAGAGTCCTAGCTAGTCGGTGGCTTGAATAAATTGGGGAAAATTTGTTTTTAGATCCAGAAGTACCATTACAATAAAAGTGGCTGTTTAATGTTTGTACCACATAATTTTGCTTTGGCCAGAATCTAAGCTAACCAACTAAACCCTTTGTTTTGCTTATTCTAACAAACACAAGAGAATGCCAATGGCATATGTGAATCATTTAAATAAAGACAAAACATTTAATACCACAATGATAGTTCATTTAATCAAAAGAATCATACATTACTCAGAAAACAATTAATGACAATAGTCTTGTACCAAATAAATCGTATTATTGACTAAAAGACTAAAATGTGCTGCAGTTAAATGTCTTATCGTTGCCTCAGAAGTGTGCAATCTCAGTCTTGACATATTCCTGGTTTCAGAAAGTAAATTACCTATTAAGCATGACAAAACTACATTTTTAGAACAGTTTATACTGCTGAATGACCGCCACTCATCTGCTACCTCCAACTGCTCCATACACCGGTCACCTAACACTTTTTTCACAAATCCACCTTTTTTTATCAGAGCATGAAGCATCATTCCATTTCCTGCTATCAGAGTACAACTCTCCACAGTCTTCATTATTCGCATTATTGGGTTCTCCTGTATTCCAGTACCTGAAAACCAGGAAATCACAGTCTGATCAATGTCTGATCAGTAAGTTGCTCTTCACTTGACATCAGATGGACAGAATTCACAGTTTTAGGTAATTTTCATTAAATACAAACTAGGATGAGTGAAACCATGATCATCAAACTAAACTGAAGAGAATTCAATGATCTTCTCTAGTGAGTGCAAAATGACATTCTGCTTCTAGCAGTAAAATTACATCATACGCTTTCAGGCTTTTCTGAAGTCACCACCTCAAACTAAATAAATAAATAAATCAATTTCTAAAGCTGCCCACTACACAGCAGTTGTTGTTTTTCAAAAGTTCCTCCCACCTTCAAGAAAAGCGGGTTCCTTCTGTTTTTTAAATCAGAAGACCTTTCTCTATAAACTGCAGAAACACTGTTGGAGGTGATTGGGCATGTTTATTACAGATGTAGTCCTGGTTATGTTTTTTTTTTTTTTTTGGCAAGAGTGTCCCTTAAAGTGCTGCAATCTTCCACCAATTTTAGGTTCATGGTAATGAACTCTTTCTTACTTAAAGGTCAGTGTTGAGCCATCCACCCATTTCCAGACTCCCTCTGTGACGCTGTCAGTCAGACCAATCCAAACTGTACCGCTGCCAGTATTGTTACTGAGGAATTCCTGGAATCACAAAATTAAAATATGCAGATGAACAACAACAATATCCCCCCACACACATCCCACCCCTCTCTCACCTGTTCCTCACTGTTGTTCATGATCACCAGGTCTGCTCCTCTCTCTCTGCAGAACTTTCTGCTCTCACTCCAGCTCTTCTGCAGACAAGAGATGTAGTAAAATCTGGAGCTGAAGTACAACCATCCCATCTTGTTCTGCATGTCTGTTCCAAAAGAAGACAAAGAGACCTGTATGTTGTTGTCTAAGCATTGGTTTCATGGAACACACACACACACACACACACACAAACAGGTTTCTACAACAATTATATGTAAAGTTCACTGCTCATCTTTATCCTCATGTTTAAGATTCTTGCAGGTGGAATTTTGGTTCTACACCAAAATACTGTAAATCCTTGAAGTTTACCAGCCTCACTGTTCTGAGTATCAGAGCTGCCTCTTGGACAGCAGTGAATTTATCACTAAAATGAGTTTTATCGTATTTACTCACGTAAATCAGTCAATGTCCTTTGAAGAATATTTTTTTCTTTTTGCAACAGATCCATCTGGTTTCTCAGGTTAGTGTAATTGGTGTAATTGGTCACTATAGTCAGGTTGGTGTAACGGGTCTGTAACTGGTCTTTCTCTGCAGTCAGGTTGGTGTAACGGGTCTGTAACTGGTCTCTCTCTATAGTCAGGTTGGTGTAACGGGTCTGTAACTGGTCTTTCTCTATAGTCAGTTTGGTGTAAATTGTCTGTAGCTGCTTTCTCTCTATAGTCAGGTTGGTGTAACTGGTCTGTAACTGGTCTCTCTCTGTATTCAGGTTGTTGAACTTGAGCCACAGCACTATGACGGCGGACAGCAGGAGAACACACAGCAGCCCCAGACACACTGCAGCCAGTCTGTAACATCTGCTCTCTGCAGTGTTCTGTCTTGAAGCTTAACAAGAAAAATAATCAGTTTTAAATATTTCAAATTTATCAGCTGTGCATTAGACACAATAATAAGGATTTCATGTAGATTTTGGTGTAGATGTTATGTAACACTATATTGTTTCCAAAATGAGACCTGTCAACAAATCAGCATATATACAGCTCAAAAAAAGGGAACACTTAAACAACACAATGTAACTCCAAGTCAATCACACTTCTGTGAAATCAAACTGTCCACTTAG
>JBBJLS010020152.1:0-15194 GCA_037577275.1 Bryconaethiops microstoma
TGTGGTGGGGTATGTGTATATATATATATATATATATATATATATATATGTGTGTGTGTGTGTGTGTGTATATATGTGTGTTATATATATATATATATATATGTGTGTGTATATAAATACACTTTATATGTGTGTGTGTATATATATATGTATATAAATACACTTTATATGTGTGTGTATATATATATATATATATCTTAAAATACATGTTGACGTCTTTCGTTCTAATAAATTCCATATATTATGGCCTTGAACTAACCTAATACAATGTTGTATAACCTGTTGGCTAAATGATTTTTATTAAAGTCAATTTATTCGTTTTTTTGAGTGAAGATAAATTACAGTTTTTGTAGCAAATCTCCAATTTTGGCAAAAATATGCCAGGAATGTCCTTTTTGTCCTACTTCCTCCTGTGAAGGCTTAGCTGAAAATAAGAATCCAACATTTTCACCTGGTTGAGGTTTGGGTCTTTGGTACTTTTTCTTGTCAGCAAAGATTAAAAAGGGTAAACTGATGCCAGGAAAGACACAGACCTCTGACTCTCATAAGCCTTTAAAACACAAATAAGGATCATTCTGAACACATTGTGTGAATGCATATGAGCATGAGCATCGTGGCCATGAGTCATGTAAAAGCTTTCTTTCACGTTTGCAGTTTCAGCAAGAAATTGTAATGACGCAACTACCTTTCCAGACAAGTTGCTTGCTTTATATGGGCTTACTTTATACTCTCTGCAAGTTCATTTTAAGGCAGCAAGTTGTGTGCTTATATTATACATCGATCAGTGGTAACATTAAAATCACCTTAATATTTTGTCAGTCCCCTGTAGGTGCTGCCAAAAACAGCTCTGAACCATTGAGGCATGGACTCCATAAGACCTCTGAAGGTGTGCTGTGGTATCTGGCACCAAGACGTTAACAGCATGTCCTTGAAGTCATTTAAATTGTGAGATGGGGCCTAAATGGATCAGACTAGTTTGTTCTGCACATCCCACAGATGTTCAGTTGGAATAAGATTCTTGCATTAACAATTTTTCATCATACTGGCTTGCCTTTCTCCCACAGTGCATCTTGCTGCCATCTCTTTCCCAAGTAAGCAACATACATACACCTGCCATTTTGATGACCCAGTCATCTAGACATCACAACTTGACCTTTGTCTAAATTGCTCAGACCCTTACACTTTTTCATTTTTCCCGCTTCCAACACTTCAACGTCCAACACAAAAGTATCGGGACACACCTGGTTTGCAGGCTTTGGGCTAAGATTACACTGACGCGTAATCTTAAAGCTTCAGCATACCAAGACAATTTGGACAACACCATGCTTCCAACTTTGTGGACACAGTTTGAGGAAGAACCTTTTCTATTCCAGCATGTCTGTGTCCCAGTGCACATACAAGTTCCATAAAGACATGGCTGGATGAGTTTTGGTGTGGAAGAACTTGACTGGCCCACACAGAGCCCAGACCTCAACCCCATCCAACACCTTTGGGATGAACCAGAACAGAGATTGTGAGCCAGACCTTCTCATCCAACATCAGTGTCTGACCTTCTAAATGTGACACAAATTCTCACAGAGACACTCCAAAATCTTGTGGAAAGCCTTCCAAGAAGAGTGGAAAGTCTATGTATTATACTTTTGTCCATATAATGTATGCTCATTATTATGCTAGCTAATGTTGGTTATTTTTATGTGCTACCACATCAGCACACTTTCTTATTATGTAGGCTATACTGCATATGTGCCATTACATTGCTTATTAGTTTTAGTAAAAGTGCATCCCATGTGTTTTGCATTGTACATCCCATCCAGCTTTAAATTACTGTCTTGACTAAGACAATGTGAAGTACCAATATGCTGTATGAGCATAAGATAAGACTAAGCAAATATATAATGCATTATTTTCCTTCACAAATGACTGTATGATGGAATCAGCACATTTGTGATGCAACATGTCAGCAGCAATAAAAACTTTATGAAGACAGGAAGCTCCCTATTTGTTGACTCTAGGGGTTAATGTTGTGCATGACCCCTATAAATGGCCCTTGGTGAGGCTATTGGGAGGTTTTGTGGGATATTGAGCTTTTAAGTTAAAACTAAATCTCCCAGAGCTTCTGCATGGTTTGCTCTAGGGACTGCGATGTCGCAGTATCTGCTGACCCACTCAGTAGACTTGGCTGTCATGGGGCCCATTAAACTAGTCATTAAACAGCTCTGTGAGAATTTGATTTAGCTTAACTGCCCTGTTTTCTGGGCAAATAGTGAGTCAGGGCAGCATTCTGCATTGTACTGGTGTATTGCTAGGAATGGGACTGCCTGGATAGTTTAAATGCATTCAAAGTTATTCAACATCACAAAATATCAAGGTGGCGTCTCAAAACGAACATAGAAAACACGTTAACACTTTGGCTTATTACTGAGTTATCAATCTTTTACATTTAAAATCATAAAATTCATGAAATATTCCTCTTATCCATGATGCAGGTGATCAGCCAAGACATGTTTGGAATACAAATTTCTCTTCTTTAGTTATGTGCTGGGGCTATGAGGCTAGTTTAGCTAGCACTAGAGTCAAAATCAATAGTCACCCACATTGTTTCTGTAAAATACAACTCTGAACTCGCCCAAACTGCATTCAGGTGGCACAGATATGTCAGTATGGTTCAGTGCACAGACTTACTGGAAGCTATAAAAATTGACAAGACTGGGAAGCTAAAACTAAGACTAGGAATTTAAATTGGGGTTAAATCAGTTAAGATGTCAGAGAATAGAGAGGCCTGGGCAGCAGGATGGTAACAGGTGGTGGAAAGTGAAATGTACTTAAATAGAAAAACGCACCTGCTTAGGAATGTGTGTGTGTGTGTGTGTGTGTGTGTGTGTGTGTGTGTGTGAAATAGCTGTTAAACGTACAAACTATTTGTAACTGAGCACCACAGTAGATCTAGTGTCTTTCAAAGCCTCCACTATCATCCAAAGAAGTTGTCAGTGTTGTGCTTCAGTGACTACCGTCCTGTCACACTCATGTCCATTATCATAAAGTGCTTCGAGAGCCTTATCATGAGGCACTGATGAACTGATTCGTCATGATTTACTGCCCCTCCCCCCCTTTACTTTTCCCTCACCCAAAGGACACATCTGTGAGAATGCTGCTCATGGAGTGCTCATAATTCAGCACTATCATTCCTCAGCATCTGTTAGAAAAACTGAGACTCCACCAAAGCTCAGCTCAAAACCACATTATTGAGTTCGCCGATGACACTGCTGTGGTGGTTTTGAAGGCTGAGAGTGACGAGGTGGCATTCAGAGGGGAGGTGCAACAGACACCTGGATTGTGACCACACACACCCCAATCACACCCTGTTTTCCCTCTTTCCCTTTCACAGCAACACCAGGATGGGGAACAGTTTCTTCCCCCCGCAGGCCATCAGACTCCTAAATCCTGAATAACAAACTGTACAACACACACACACACACAGTGAACTGAACTTTCTCCCAATCACACAGCATATACACACAAATTGTTCCCCCTAAACAAGGAAACCACTCCCCAACTGTCACTGTAAATCCCCTGTATTTATTATATACTGTACATTTTTTCTAATCCTGTTGCTGCTATTTGCTATTCGTGTGCAATTATTACTATCTACCTCAATCTTTGCTTTTCTTCTTTAAATTTTAGTGCACATTATGTCTCTGCTGCTAGAATACAGTAACAGTTATAATACTGTATTTTCTCACACCAGTTCTGTTACTTCTCCTGTTGACTGCACTGTATGTTGTCTTTTCTTGTAAATAATTGTTCTGTTGCTCTTGTGTTTTTGCATGCTCTCTTGCAGTCCTGCCCTCACACTTGTGCAGTCTCAAGTATTCCTGTGGTGTTCTATTTTTGTTCTTAGTGTTGTTCTTGCAGCCCTACCACCCCTCTACAGAGACAACATTGTTCCTGAATTGAATCACATTGTACAACAAATTGAGAAACAGATTTTTTTGTGCAGCCTCAATCCAGATTAAGTTTATAGGAGCACCAAAACTATGTTTTCACCCTCAGCTGTCTTGCAGGCGCACCAGGCTGAGCTAATGGGAGCTAAAGCTGGTGCTCAGTGGAGGAGGATGGGCTGGATGGTCTGATCATGGCTGGGGTGTAATTATCACTGAGCTGGGAGCGCAGCTTACAGTTGGTGAGGTACAGTAATCACTGCTCTGTATTACATTGCTACACGTAGACATACTGCAATCAGTGCTACTCACAGAATCAGCAGGATTGTACTGAGACAGCTGGTGCCTTGACACACATACAAGCAGTACCAATTCCACATCTTCAGAAGAACAAAGCGCTGGTTGCAGCTGCTGTGTAGATACACCATCAGGGATGAGAGAGTAATGATTTGCCTTTTGAAGCAAATCAAGGATCAAAGGATCGAGGTGTTTTTTGCAGCTTTCCATTAGGCAGCACTAAAGTTTCGCCTAGTTAAGTATGTCCAACATGATTTGCAGTTTAAGTTCTGCCTGTACCACGGGCCTTCTCGATGAAACCAAAGAGCATAAATAACAGTTCCCTTGATTTGTTTTTTTTAATGACTTCCATTTTTGACATGCTTCAAAACTTCTTGTTCGTTTCAGTTTCAAATGTATTAGTTTGGAGATGTATTTCAACATGATCTAGTGGAATGGGCACACAAGTTATAGTCTGCATTGTAAAAAATGGTTTAAGTAAAGTGTCAATTTTTGTAATACGTGAACACACCACAACACAGTGTGAACAGCATGAATTCTTCTCTGTATTTAACCCATTCACCAAGAGAAGCAGTGGGCAGCCGGGAACATATCGCCCAGTGAGCACTATGTGGGGACGATTCCTTACTCAAGGATACCTCAGAGGTGCCACTAGCCGTCCTGGGATTTGAGCTCACAACTTTCTAATTCTTTGGAAGAAGACCAAGCACACTTCAATGCAAATATTTCAAAAGCTATTTGAAACTATCATACTGTGGGAGGTGCTGCTGATTTGTTTGTGTCTGAGAGTTTACATCATATTTTTTCTACCACTTTTTTACCACTGTTACAGGCTAATTTAATGATCTCTCGCATACATAGAGGCAGATTATGCCTGTCATAATCATTAGATAGCAAACTTATTTTAAGCACCGTTGGTTATATTAGGAAAATCATTATCACCGAGGTATTTCCATAAATATGTGCACAGATCCATGTTCACCAAACCACCCCCAAGTCTAATGGATCAGGCAAAATGATGCTTGTATTTGCTAGCCAGGCTTCATCACTTTATTTCCAAATGTCTTTAGTCAATGCTGATGCATTTTTAATGCTCTACATTTAGGACCCTCTGACATATGTGTTGTTCAGATGCTTTTAGAAAACACTCTAACAAAGTCCTGCATCTATTTGTACCACTGTTTATGGATGGTTTTAGAAGGATTTAAAATGTCTAGCCATTATTCCAGAGGAAACTGTTGCCTTTAGAATTTTGTAAACCAAACTCAGGCTTAAACATTGCATCAAAACAATTCTCACCCAGGGAAAAATGTTGATTTTTTTCAGTCTGAGAAGTTTACTGAATGACATTATGACATTGTCTGCCTGACCAGTAATGGCAGAGAGAGAGAGAGAGAGAGAGAGAGAGAGAGAGAGAGAGAGAGAGAGAGAGAGAAAGAGAGCTTTATTGATCTCAAAAGCTTTGATTGTGTTATCTAACCTAATGTAGCTGCTGGCCATTTCCAGTGACCGACGCAGTGTACTGTCCTGTAGATGGAAAACAAATGCAAATCAACTTGTGAAAGCAAAGCTCAACCATGCAAACCTCAAACGGCAGAGATGCATTGCGACTGAGCCAGTCGATATCACACTGCCCCGTCCTGAACTGATGTGACAGCATGAGTGGCACACTGTAGTCCCAGTGTAAGATACAGTGGTCAGCCACAACATTAAAACCACTGACAGGTGAAGTTAGTGACATCTTTTACCTTGTTACATTGTCATATTTCAAGAGGTAGCAAGTGAAAGTTGGAAGCAGGAAAACTGGGCAAAAGTAAGAATCTGACCAACTTAGGGAAGGGCCAAATTGTGATTCTACAAGCACCTCCAAAACAGTAGGCCTTGTGGTGTGTACCTGGCATGCAATGATTAGTGCCTGCCGAATGTGGTCCAAAAAAGGGCAATCTATGAACCAGAAACAGGGTCATAGGCCTTTAAATCTCTCTGATGTGGGTTGGAACCAATTGTGGGATGTGTTTACAAACTAGCCTGAGCCATAGAGGCCCCACTTCACAACTTGCAGTACTTAAAGGCTCTGCTGCTACATGCCTTGGTGCCAGATACCATATCATACACTATATGCTAAAAGTATTGGGACACACCTGTTTTTCAGGGTTTGGGTTAGGCCCCTTACTTCCAGTGAACGGCAATCTTAATGCTTCAGTATACCAAAGCAATGCCGTGCTTCCAACTTTGTGGACACAGTTTGGGGAAGAACCTTTTCCATTCCTTTTCTATATAAAGACATGGTTGGACGAGTTCATTGTGGAAGAACCTGTTTGACCCGCACAGAACCCTGACCTCAACCCCATCCAACACCTTTGGGATGAAATGGAAAGGAAATTGTGAGTCAGGCCTTCTCATCCAACATCAGTGCCTGATCTCATAAATGTTCTTCAGAGTGAATGGTCTCTAAACACTCTAAAGTCTTGTGGAAAGCCTTCCAAGAAGAGTGGAAACTGTTCTAACTGCAAAGGGGACAGGGACGGGGACAGGGGTCAACTCCATATTACAGTCTATGTATTTAGATCTTGTGAAGTCCATGCCTCAACAGGCCAGAGCTGTTTTGGCAGCACAAAGGGGACCTACACAATATTAGGCAGATGGTTTTAATGTTGTGGTTTTACTGTACATACAGTAAGAGACCATATGGGTCATGTTACACAACACTTTGTGATCTAATAATTTATGCTCTAGGCAGGAATCACTGAAAGTGGCAGGACAGTTTTTAATATTCTAAAAATAGAAGCTACCTCTACATTTGCTATGACCGTCACTAGTAAAATTAGAGGTTGTTCAGAGGTAACACAGTCTATCTGATGTAGCCACAAAGAATGAACATTCATTCGTCTTCTCTCACTATAAATCTCTTTCTCACTCATTTTAATAATGAGCTTTTGAACTAGCTCATGAGTTAAATCCGATGTGTTGGAGCAAGGAAAGCATTTTTTTGGATCTTATTACATAGCTCATGTGTTAGTTTTGGTATGTTGGACTAGGGAAAGCAGTTTTACAGTTGGCATTTCATGTGCCTAGAGTATCAGAGTTATATTAGGGAATTATCCACATGAAATTGCAAATGTAAAATTTAAAGGTGCCAAGAATACCAGTGGTAACTATCTAGAGTAGGAGCGAGTGCACAAAGTATACATATGACCAATTTTTAATTTTTAATTAAACACAAAAATTATTTCATCAAAAATAGAGAAAAAAATTTAAACCATCCCAATGGTTTCCTGTGTTTTCATCCGTTGTTTTACCCAACACTGTACCAAGGCATCTGATAAACCATCACTGTTAATTATTTAGTACAATCCCAAAACTGAATTCTGAAACCATCAAGTTAATAATTAACACAAAGCCAAACAAGAAAAAAGGACACACCATGGACTAATATGAATAAAATCTGACAAATGGTCTTTCCTTTGCTGATGCTTGATATTCTTTGACACATATACAATAAGGACAAAAGTTATGGGGACCCCTGACCATTACACCAACAGGGACTTTCATGACATTGCATTCAAATACATAGACTTTAATATGGAATTGGTCCCCCTTTGCAGCTATAACAGCTTCCACTCTTCTTGGAAGGCTTTCCACAAGATTTCCAAAAGTTTCTGTAGGGAATTTGTGCTCATTCATTCTGTAGAGCATTTATGAGGTCAGACACTGATGTTGGACGAGAAGACCTGGCTCACAGATCTAGGATTTTTTTCTAAATTAGGGCCACAAAAGAGCCAAATTTTACACAAGTACTGTCTCACATCCATGCACTATCATTGTTTTTTACTTGTTGTCATTGTCTTGTTGCGCCAATGGGTTTTCTGACTTGGTGAAAAGGAGTTGGAGCTGCCCTGGTCTTGACCTTGGCTGGTTTTTGCTCGACTCTCAGTTCCTATCTCTGTTCCTCTCCCTGCTCTCACACTGAGTCATTTTCATTGGCTGGCAGACTGGGTTTTTTGGCCAAAAATACGCACTTGTCCCTTTCTTTTTATACTTTGTGTCTCTGCTAAATGTTACAGTTTTACACATAAATGCGAATGACTAAGCATTTACTACTCAGAATAACATTATTTTGTGCTGAGGTTATAAATGCATTTGTTAACATCCAAGCTGTATCCAAGTCATTAACATTGGAATGTTTCCCGAGATTACCGTCCTTCCCACATGATGTAAAAGCAGCATCACTATGGTTACAAGAAATGTCTGAAGCAGCACAATCTGTTGTGTGTACTCATCTGTAAAGATCCAAACAGTGAAGTGCTGGAATGAGTCAATTGAGTAGTGACAGGACAGGGGCACTTTGATTTCAGGACAGGGTTCAATCAGATTTCAGCTGGTGCCAGTGTCCCTCTGAACCAGCCCTAGATCCACCATATAACATTTTCAGAATGGGCTCTTAACTATCCTCATGAATCCCAGACCAGATAAAAGACCTGCATCGTGACAGCAGACATGAAAAACATCTGTATAATTTCTTACTTTGGCTTTTCTCTCATTTCTCTCATACTTTGGCTTTTCTCTCAGTCATGTTAGTAACTCATTTGGTCTAAATCAGTCTAAACCTTTGTAACAGTAAGGAGTCAGGCATGTTATTGTCTGACAGTAAATGCAGTGAGAGGCTCATGTCTAAAATGTCTGCAACATGCTTCCTCCAGTCTGAATTCTGATCACAAGTGGTTACTGAAGCTGAATTCAAGACCAATGGATTGGATGTGTAATCCATTCACAATGCAAAGTTACATTACATCATGTGTAACACATTTTATTTAAATTAAAAGTCCCTTTAGGCCCCATATAGCCTGGTTCATCTCATGCCTTGGAAAGACTTTATCTGCTGTGACACTCTTTCATCAACTCTGAATTGGATGTATAATCCTGTCACAGTACAAAGTTATATAACATTATTTGTAACAGATTTTAATCGTGACATTTAAGCACCATTTTTCAGCAACCAAAATGAAAATCTCGGCACCGGTTAAGTTTAAAGTGAACTATGCTAACAGACAGGAGCCAAATCCATATTAGTCCTGTTCTTTGAGTTCTAGGGAATGAACTAAACCATGAAACCGATGTCAAGAGCTTGAAGCATGTGTTTGGATGGCCGGAGATGGCATCAGGCGTTTGGGTAGAAGAGAAAGGGCCGATCACTCTACAGCGGGCAGATTAAAGTCTGCATTAGTTTGATTAGCATGATGTGTGAGCCAGGCCTCGGCTACAGGTTGAGAGAGAAGGACGTAAGCCTTTTAAGACCTTATGAATAATGAGCAAACCAATAAAGGGCAATTTAATCATTCATGAGAGACACTCAGCAGGGGAACCTCTGATTAGTGCCCAGCCTTTAATGCAAAAAAAAAAAATCCCAACACACTGTAAATGACAAGAGCCAACAATTAATGTCAAGATGATATAAGTGAATGCTCAAATTTAGAATCCACACCCAAAGGTTGTTGTGAATTACTGAGGCGGGGTAGTACTGAATTACTACTGCTACTTGTTTAAAGAAGCCACCCACTTTATGACCACCCAGTGAGGACCACCAGTCAGAGGAAAAAGTCCTGGTTAGCAGTTTGGAGGAGTGCATTACAGCAGACAAGACCTGCTGACCTTTGTGTTTCTAGACTAAGGCAAGCGCTGTATGATGATGAGGGAGCGCTAGTTTTCTCTCAATATATGTTACACAGACTCACTCTTTCGAGAAGGAAAGCACTGTCATATCAGTGTCACACTGAAAAGCTTCCAGGGATATTTAGGATGATGGTTTTTAGAAAAGAGAGTGTCACTGAACGGTCCTGTTCTTGGCTCACTCCATAATTGATGGGTGTACAGAGTAGAATTTCAAGGCTAGCATTACAAGGCCCAGGTGCATCTCTCTTAGCCAAATATAGTTAGCGCCTGTGTTTGCACAAAGGTTCCTTCTTGGCAGCAGAAATGAAAATCCAATCTTTGTCAAGAATCTTTGCAGCTCATATAAAAACCAAAAACCAACAGAGAGAAAACGTGGGCCATCAAGACTGCATGTTAAAAGGATCATGCCCCATTTACAGCACACTCATTTTTTAAAGACGCCTTCAGAAGCATCTTTAATAAACTGATTGTTGAAGCTGAACCTTGTGTTTAGTGTTTTGTGAGCTGCAAACTTGACCATTTCAGTGAGTCCCTTTGCATCGCTAATAAGCTTTGTGATCAATAGCACCTTTCACACCTCTTACGCTTAACGCAGTAGGAAAGGAGCTGGTCAGTGATCCAGGTTTAGTTACATGGTGGTTTTCAGTAGCACTCGAACACTAGGGAAGTCCAAAAGAGTAGCAGTTAACTACCTTTCTTGCATGGCCTTGTAAAGTCAGATCACTTATGTTCTCAAGATCTCATGAAGCAGTGTATCATAGCTGTTCAAATCTACAATTTCTAAACGGTTTCAATTATTCTAGAAATGGACAAAAGATTTACTAACAAAAATTTACTAACAAAAACACTAACAAAATTTTAAAAGATTTTTTTTTTACATTTCTTCTTACATACAAAACTTCGGAAATATCCACCCTGAAATATCCCCGTTGGAGAACCACTGCTCTACATGACCTACATGAAAACAAACAAAAAAAGAGAAAAGAATGCCAAAAGCCTGTGCAGATTATTTCTAATGCTTAAAGCACTGAGGAACATAATTAATGATCGAAATCTGCACATATCAGTGTCATTACAGAACAGAGAGGACTAATCCTGCTCTTTAAATGGCCTAATATCTAAAACCAGTGTACAATGGTATCATCAAAAAAAGTGCACTAGTACAGTCTGCCCTCCATTATTTTCACCCTAATCCATCAATTCCCTTATATAATCCAGATGAAGTAGGACTGTGCTTGTCCCATTCTCAGTGAGATTAGTGTTCCACTGATGTACGGTTGGCGCGCACACTGTGACCTCGTAGTGCAAAACAAATGCAGCAACTGTCTTTTTGAGTTGTGCAGAAATCTAAGGGTGATCAAAAAATGGACACTGAAAGAAAATTAAACAACGGGCAATCAGCAATCAGAAAACAATATGCAACTTTTTTGTGTGAGCTAGCACTCATGTGTAGACCATGACGGCTCCAATGAGTTCATTCTGCAATGTATAAAAACAAAGTGGGGCTTTATGACTCCAGCCACACTGGCCTTTAACTTCCTGAGCCGTTGTCATTCAGAGATTTGTGAGAGGACCCAACATTGCGTGGGAGATGGGGTTTCACTGAATCTTTCATTTGCTAGTGTAAGGTAACAACACACTTGAGAGACAGCCATGTCCCTGATACATCTCTCATATTGCATTTATAGCTGGACACATATTGCTAGAAAAATATCAAAGCTCAAATAAGTCATTTTTCATAAGGCGATATTATGGTGTCATTTATGTAGGTAGCATTTTCTTCTTGACCTAAATTTACAGAAAAATTTCAAGGTTCAAGCTTACTTTATTGTCATCAGCAGCTGTGTACACGCACATAGTGTGATGAGACGTTTCTCCATGGACCACGGTGCAACATACAGAAACATACAACATTCAACAGTCAACAGAGTGCAGGTTAGAACAGACAGTAGACAACAGACAAACAATAAATAGACAAGTGTGGACATTACTTAAACCTTCTGTGATGAGTGATGAGTATTGCACTATAGGTATGATTACTGCACAGGAGGCAGTTACAGCATCTAACAGAGTGCAAGGGATGACAGAACAGTACAATAAATAGACAATATAGCAGTGTTACGGTAATGTGAGTGGGATGTGAATTGTCTACCAGAAAGAAAATATTGCACCATGGATACATATATTATTGCACATGAGCATAGGATATTGCACTGGAATCACATTCTTATTGCATAGGACAGTTAGCAGTATAGAAAAACCAGAGTGAGTAAGTGTAGAATTAAAGTGCCTGTGTCCAGGCACATTCAGTCGCAACACATTCCTGCAGTCAAAATTAAACACGGAAGTGGAGGACTGGCCAACGGGGTATGAGTTTGTTGTTGCGGCTGCTTTTTCTGTTGAGTCAGCCTGTGTGTGTGTGTGTGTGTGTCTGTGTGGGTGTGTGTGTGTGTGTCTTTGCTGCTGAGGGGACACTTTGGATTTTAAAGCCAAATATCCACATCTGCTGCAAAAAGCACAAACCTCAGCCCGTCCATTTCAATGTCTTCAGTCTTGGAATTTAACTTAAATGAGCACTGTGTACTCTATAAATCTGTCTCTTGAATTGTATTTGTCAGTAACACATGTACAGAAGATGAAGCACAATGGAGAGAAAACTTTATATGAACGCGATCATATCAGTCAATCAATCGACCAATCAACCTTATCAATCAATCAGTGCTATTAAATGAGATTTCCTAATTAGAAAGGTCAGGCAGAGGGCATGACTAGCCAATGAGATAAAAGGTAATGGGCATCTCTGGTGGCAGTTCAGCTTTTGTTTATGTAGTTATGTAGTTTGGGAGTTGCCCCTGCAATTGGAAGGTTGTGGGTTTGAATCCCATGACTGCCAGTGGCATCACTGAGGTACACTAGATCAAGGTACCATCCCCACACATTGCACTCCGGGTGCTATTGTCGGCTGCCCACTGCTTCACCCGGGTAAATGGGTAAAATACGTTAATAACTCACAGATATGACTGCTAATATATCTTAACTGACAACCCTGCTTTATAAGGTTCAGGATTCTGGCTTCACTGAATCATTCAGTGTAGAAGCTCCAAAAGAATCCAGGTACCCCTTATTAGTGATTCAGCTACAGTGCACCCATTGCTGATACAGGTGTTCACAGCTCCATAGAAAAGCATAGAATGGTAGGACCTGGAATGGCTGCCCAAGATCACCATCACCTGTTCTAAGCATCGGTTAGAGGGGAATAAAGCTCTTAACGGCATTAGACTGTGGAGCAGTAGAAGTATGTAATGATGGAGCTCCATTTGGCACATTTGCCCTGAGCTGGAGTGGCATTTGTGATCCAGAACTAATTGTGATTCAACATCAGTACCTGATCTCACTAATGCCTGTGTGGCAGAATGCAGTAAATGTTCCAACATAGTGAAAGTGATCATTCGGTCATACGCGAACACGCCACAGCACACAGTGTGAACAGCACGAAATTCTTCCTCTGCATTTAACCCATTCACCAAGTGAAGCAGGGGGCAGCCAGGAACCCGGGGAGCAGTGTGTGGGGACGGTACTTTGCTCAGGTTACCTTAGAGGTAATCGAACCAACGACTTCTTGTTCGCAGGGCGAACGCCCTAACAACTAGGCTACCATCTGCCCCATCTAGTGTAAAGTCCTCTTAAAACGCTAATGTAAAAGGACACAAACCTTTAGACATACTCTTATGATTAATAACATAATAATAAGCCCAATAGCTTAGTACAGACATGTGATTATACAAGATATTAAAAAGCATTGGAGGAGATTAAGTTTTCCTACTATAGAAAAACCTGTTATTTACATGCCGTTTACATTTGGAGTGTACTCTCCCTTGTAAAAACAAAATGCACACCAACAATTTCCAAACCAAATATACTCAAAAGTAATCAAACCGTCTAACAATACAAGTGTGTGGGTAAGTATATTCAAATCTCTGAAATGAGACACGATCTCAGCACATTTGCAGAAAGGGAAATTCTTCAGCTGAGTAGAAATATTTCAGAGGGGCAATAGTTTAGGCTAGCTTTTCTACTCGGCTCAAAGTATCAGAGCGTCTGTTTAAATCTAAAAAGGATTAAAAGTCCTCATATTAAGCAAATCATGTATCAAACCATCCTTAATACCAAAGCAGCCAAAAATCCTTTCAGACAAAAATGTGTAATGCGGAATGACTCTTGCCACCATTAATGTATTTTAGGCCAAAATCTTATCTCAAAAACATCATCATGAGGCTGGGAGTGTTTTTGCAACCATTTCATATAACAACTGTGAGACATTAAACACTTTGGACATCTGGCTCCTATCACCACCACACAAAACAGTTCAAATTTCTGCAGAATGACATCATACTCCTCTCATCTTAGCAATTAAATCATAAGTGGTGAACAGTGGTGAACAGAGACCAAGATGATCCACCAATAGACCAATTACTTGCCCTTTGCATTTATTTCCTTGGATTGGTATGATCAATGCATTTAATTACTGTAGATGGACACAGAGGCCTTAGACCATTCTCAAATCTGAATATTCTTCAATCTATACCTTTAATCTGTTTGTGTGTGTGTGTGTGTGTGTGTGTGTGTGTGTGTGTGTACTCTCAGCCTGTAATTTCTGAATATTGGGTATATCCTAACCTTCAAAACACCAATCTAAGAAGCACCCCCACCCCAGTCTGCTTGTGTTTGTACAGGCTCTTTTGGCCTAAATTGTTGGATAAATCCAGACCATCTGCCCCCCGGATCCTGCAGCAGTGTTTTTGTCCATAGGGGGTCAAATTTCCCTCTAATCTATCTCACATTATGCAGTGGTGCTTGAGCTGTAATGGTGCTCCTTCCTTCAGTAAAAAACATTACAACGGGACCATCAGCCACCAAAATGGTTGACTGTTGGTCTCTATGACACAGGAAATCACAGGGAACACCAAGACATTTTTGGAGTCACGTGTCATTTCTCACATTTCCTCTTTTATAAACTTCTCTGTTCTCTCAGTGCTTGTATATGTGAGTCACAGTAATCAGTGGTTTAGTTTTAATTGTGTTGACTTAAAATAAAGACCATCTACTTTAAAAGATGTACTGTCTAACAGTACAAAATGCAAGAAGTTAAAACCCCAGGATCTGCCACCAGGTCCATACTTCTAATACACATTATCACACTCTCTCTCTCTCATACACACACACACACACACACACACACACACACACACACACACACACACACAAACACACACACACACACACACACAC
>JBBJLS010020247.1:0-15187 GCA_037577275.1 Bryconaethiops microstoma
TATATATAATTTTGACTTATTATTAATAACTTCTTTTTACTTTCAACATACTTGAAATGCTGAATGCTGAGCAGTGCTGAGTAAAATTTTTGAGAATAACTTTTGGTGCGGAGTGTATAATATTTCAATCTATATTTATATGTTATTGAATAATACAACAAAAAAAGATTTTAAAAAGCTAGTGATTCCAAACTTTTAAATGTCAGGGTACATTTAATTTGAAATCGATATTAATACAAAGTTTGTCCCAACTTTGCTGCAGTAAAAGTTTCTACTCTTGTAGGAGGGCTTCGATATTTTTGACATTTTGGTAAGAATTTGATTGCATTCAGTCACAGGAGTCAGGTCAGATCCTGATGTTGGATGATTAGTTCTGGATCACAATTCCACTCCAACTCATCCTAAGGGTATTGAATGAAGCTCTGTCACCTCAAAGAATGTAGTTCAACTGCTCTGCATGTTGTCCTTAGGCTGCTTCTGAGGTCTAAATGTATCAGTTAGCAAGGATGCTCCCATATTTTGTGACTTATAGTGTATATGTGTATGGGACGCTATATGTGTATTTGTGAAAGGTTGTGCATCCCACCACTGAATGCATGGCTCTATATAAGTGTGTGCATAAACAACATCTAAGCTGGACTGTTCATAACTGCACTGCTAGCACAAAAATAGACTAGCACTGTTTATGAACAGAAGCTGCAGGTGTTACAGACACCAGCACTATCAGTGCGAGGCAGCCAGCTCTACAGTGATTTTAGCTAATACATGCTGTCACATTGCTCATCATGTTCCCGTACCAAAAAGCTATTTTTTGCAGATAAATGCAATTTTATTGTGTTTGTTTGTGGTGCGCAGCTTCCCTGTGTCTCACAAGGCTAGCGGCTGGGCTGAGAGGTTGTTTTTATAGCACGGTGTGATAAATCTCATGTCGTTTCTCGTAAACCAAAACTTTGCTGCTGAACTGAACAGTTCAGTGTTTCTTCATGAGTTCATTAAAAAACACTCCATGAGCTGAATCTGGTACATGAGATGACCACACTCTGTAGCACTGAGTCACTCCAGCTTTGGAACAGCACTGAATCCACTGGGCCCTGGCCCAAATCAGGGAAAAGCTGTCCGCTGAAAATGTTGTTTCGCAAGACTGAAAAACCCTACAAAAACGTCACATTTTACCCAGAGCTTCCAATTTTGAACCAAGTTTTTTATTTATTTATTTTTTTACAAATGCATAAAAGCATATTGATATAGCTTAAACCATATCTTCCCAGTTTCTCTTTCTTCTGGAGATCATGATTGACCAAATTTTTAAGCTTTTTCTATTTTCTACTTACGTTTGTAAGTAGAGGTGATATTCCACCTTAATTTAAATTTAGTGTGAAATAAAGCTACTGTTGTGCATACAGGCTTGCCTGAAGAAAGAAAAAAAAAATCTTTTACACTTTTGAAAAAAAATATTTGTAGTGCAAAATGTTGCTCTGGCATTTTCTTGGGGGAAGCTGCTCGACCCAACCTCAAAAGTTCTTATCAGCGTCTGCATTCCACAGGCATGGTGTTATTGCTAATGTTTCTGGTTGGGGGATGCGTCTAACATGTGGCCAAAATAGCACTTGGATAAAACAGTTTGGTGAAGATAAAAGGTGAAGGAACTTAGAGGGTTGGAGGGGAAGATGACGATACAGATTAGAAGAGGATAAGAAGCAACTGTCAGCCTTACAGGGGGACTCCTTGGACAGAAATGAGCATTGAGATCATCCCTGATCATCTCATCCCTGACCACAGTAAGGATGAACCTGAATCTAAGGATTAACCTGAAAATGGAAATACTTGAGATAAAAACAGCCCACCTCACCTGTATTTTGTTGGGATGTGCACACTTTTACTGTCTTTATTCATGACATGATCATTGCTGGTAGCAGCAGGATGAATTCTGAAGATTTTATTGCTCAGATTCAAACAAATGCTTTAATAAATAGCATTTCAAGTGCAGAAGAACACTGACCTGAAACATACTATTAAAGCAGTTTTTGGGGATTTTTAAGTTGTTAAGTCCAGTGATGTCAGAATCATATCAGTCAAATCAGACAGACTGCAGGTTACTGTGCTAAAATATCTGCAGTTTATTCAATTTAATGCATTTGTTTCCACACAGAAATAATTGATATGTATTCTCTATAATGTTAATTGAAGAGCAAATTTCCAAAACTAATTTTTTTCCGGAAAATTGCGTTTTTCTTGTTTTACCTATTGGAAAGCAATTCTTACAGGAAATATTTTTTTTTATTGAAATTTTACAGTTACTTGTCATTTTTTTAATGCCTGTTTCTAAAGTGCAACTCCTGCACATTTTAGTTTGGGCAAATGTTTTAAAGAAAATATAATGAAACAATTTGTAAGTAAATCGACATTCAATGTCACAAAATTATGTACAAATGTTATATTTCTATCCTACTACATGACACAGCATAGAGTCAATGACAGCTAACTGCATAAAAATTGTGAACATACTTCTTGTCTACCAGTAAGTAAGTAGCACTGGCGACTGTGCGAGTGGACCGAGTGAGTTTTGGAAATTCACCTAATCTTGTATTGTGTATTATGCAAGGACTGAGTGAGTTTTGGTCGGTTATACTACTGCACATAAAGATGTAATGTAAAAATATGCCAACGGTAGTGTTAAATAAAAAAATCACAAAAAATAGACCGAGTGAGTTTTGGAAATTTGCTGTTCAATTACCTCAATGACTTCTTCAAGCTTGAGAGTTTGCTTCATATTCTCTTTCTGTTCTTCAAAAACTGTTTGGGTCAAAAGAAATCAGAATAGTATTTTTTCAGAATGTCTTTAATGACCTAAGGATTAAGTATAATTTTACCAGATTAATGTTCAGTTTGAGAAATTAATACTGTGGCAGCTTTGCTTTTAATTTGGTGGGCTAACAGTCGCCCTGACTTCTTCCAATAGTCATGTAGGATGAGTTCATGGAGGATAGGTTCTACTACTTGTGACTTTGATAAAAGGTTATATTCTGTTTGGAGGTCTGATCTCCTTTTATAAAGTTCAGGAGCTGGAAACACTGAGTATTTTTAGTCCAGGTCCATTATGGAAGAATTTCATTGTTATTTTTCTTTTTGCTTTTTCCTAACATTAATAGAATAAAATATATAGTGTTAATGTATTCCACAAAAGGGAAAGAGAACTTGAGTCCGATCTATTAAAAGTAAGAACGTTTTTGATGGAGGTTGATATAGGCTTATCAAAAATCCAGATCTGTTAAAAGTCTGGTCTCAAACCTCCATAAGCATCGACTATTCTGATTAAAGGAGAAAAAAAAGGCAAGTAGTACCAGGGCATCGTCAGACTTGAGAACTGCTGAGTATTCAGTTTTTTTTTACCTGAGAGGGCAAGTTTTTATCCACAAAAAATAATCAGTTCTAAAGAATGCTAGGTGTACAAGAGAAAAAGGAAATCTATCCAGGCATCTGTCCAGCCCATTTGACAGTTCAGAACTCTTTCAACAATATGCATGCTCTAGGACTTGGGTGGTCTACGACTGGGTCCATTACACATTTTAAATCCCTTCTTAAGATTAAATAGTGCAAATCTAAAGTAGGTATTAATGAAATTAGTTTTTGAATGAATCTTACATCACTGAAATTGGGTGCGTACATTTTTACTAAAATGACAAGAGAATGAAATAGAAATCCTGTCAAAATACTGTAACAACCCTGATCTAACTTACTGTCAGATATGACAAACTTGATCTGTTTGTGTATCAATATTGCTGTCCTTCTTACCTTGGCATTAAAACCAGTACTGAAGATTTGCACTATCCATGACCACCTAAGATGGTCAGTAGTATGCTGATGTGTTTTCTGTAAAAAGTTGCTACTGAATATTTTTATCCTGTATAAAAAGGAAAAGAACAGGTCAAAAGAAAGAGAGGCAGCATACTTATTACATGACTGGCGAACAAACCTCCCTTGATTTGTCTTCCCAGCTGAGACAAACCACTGCTTTCCTCATATATTTCTGTGCTTCTGGTAACACATCCAAATCACCTACTATTTAAGGGCTTCCAATAGTAAGAATAGATTAACATGCATAAGTAACTCCTCATTTAAACACACCTGGAACCTTCCGTGGAAGTCTGAAATAAAGTAAGTTACTATGCAAGCTATAGGGGTCTAGATTTTAAACACATTTTACTTATGGATGAATATGGTAAAACCAGTAAACATGAATAAAATATGGATTTTATTTACAAATTGTGACAGCAGACCGTCAGTGCAGCGGCAACAGCAGGCAAAAGCTCCATCTCAGGTGCTGTCCAAGGTGCTGAGGCTCAGTGGCTCTGGGTGTTTTCCCTCCTAGTGTCTGATGAGCTCTGTCCAGCTCAGGTGGAGACTTCACTACTTCACTATGGGTGGTGGTAGCCTTGTGGGTAAGACACTTGCCTCTGGACCAAGAGGTCATGAGTTTGAATCCTACCTTCAGTACACCATCACTGGGTTCCTGAGCAAAACCCTTAACCCCAAGTTGGTACAGAGAGACTGTCCCCTGTAGTTAGAGGGTGGACGTCACTCTGGATAAAAGCATCTGCTAAATGCTGTAAATGTACTTTCAGTAAACATAAGGTGAAAGTGACCATATCTGTACCAGTTTTGCTGTTTCAGACACAATGGATGTTAGCATTGGATATCTTCAGCTTGGAGGTGACAACCTGTACAGATTTGTGCATATGAATAAAAAAAATTGATTGAAGAAGAGAATTTACAGTTAATTGGGCGGTGCCTCTTCTCCAGGTGCTTCAGGGTTGGACAGCGACTGAGCTCAGCAGCTTCTTTTTTTTTGAAGTTTTTTCTATAATAGTTGCTGTAAGACCACAACGCCGCTAAACCTTGAACCAGCACTAAACCCGCTCACCTCTCTCACTCACAACACCCACACTCAGACCATGTACGCACGCACTCAAACTTTTTTCTGGCACTTAGGTTCATTGGTAGAAGGTTTAGAAGCTGCAGGGCATTTATGCGGCATCTTACGGCTTTAAGAAGTATAAAACAAAAAACATGAGTACACGAGGGCAGCAGCCAATATACGGTTGCTTTATGTTCTCTCGACAGTACTAAACAATTTATACAGTTGCATTTTATATAAAAATTCAACTGAATTTATATTTTAAATTATATTTATGTTACAAAATTAGTAAATGTTATTTTTCTTAATAATTCAGCCCTAAAATGCGTGAAAAATTATATGTTGCCACGAAAAAAAATGCAAAACGCAGTTTCTGCGAAAAAGGGGGGTTTTACTGTACTTGTTTTGCAGCTGTTCAGTTTGAGAAGATTACTAGAAGATCAGTAGATCTAGTAGCAGACGGAGCAGCTGGTTGTCTGGTGGTTAGGGCGTTGCCCCTGGGTCAGAACGTTGTGGGTTTGAATGCCAGGACTGCTAGTGGCACCACTGAGGTAACCTTGAACAAAGTACCATTCCCACACACTGCTCCTCAGGTGCCTTTTTGGTGGCAGCCCACTGCTTCACTTGGTGAATGGGTTAAATTCAGATAAAGAATTTCACATTGTTCACAGTGTGTGCTGTGCTGTGGTGTGGTGTGTTCATGGGTGACTCTAAGGGGCCACATTACTTTATTATAATGCTGCGGTTTAAACAGATAATTATTGGGAGCTCAATTCCATCCATTCTCTTCCTGAAAGCCTAAGCATAGCAGTTACACTAATATGGCAGTGCCATGGTGAAGTGTGTGGTGCTGGTATGAGCATATAATGCACATAAGTCAGTGTTACTGCAAAGTTGAGAGTGGACCACCATCCCAGAATGTCCAGCTGGCTGATGAAATGCTGGAGGGTTGCTGTCAGAAGGACTGGTAGGGGGCAAGAAGCTGGCCCACCCACGAGCTCTGTCAAGCTATCCAGAGAGGTACAAAAGACCAGTGTCCAACTCCCCAGGATGCCTAACAACTTCCTAACCTCACCTCTCATTTTACACTGGATATTTGGGATGTGGGTTGGGAGTGTAGGATGATGATCCAATAGCTGCAGAGAAGAGTCTCTTAACTCTGCTCACCTTGATTTGGGAAAGCGGCCCTCAAGACTCAGGGGAAAACAAGAGTGTGGAGCCGAAAAGCTTCCTGAAGTAGAGAAAGCAGACCTGACTTCCAGGATGAAAGGTTACAAACCAAGGCAGAAGTTAATTTACCCTGAGGACAGAAAAGTACTAAACAGGCTTAGTTTCAGTTTGCTTTGCCTCCAGTGCCCTTTCGTCATTCTGAGGCAGCACTAGGAGTGCACGCTGACAGCAGGGGAGGGGTTTCTGGTCATTGCATGTGGTGTAATGAGAGATCGCAACCGAAGAACAACTGGAACGGATGCCGTATTGTGCACTGAGAAAGGAGGACTTTCTTACTCTTGACTCTGAAGGCCCTACATCTACCACAATTAAACATGCAAATCAATTCCTATGAGTCAAGGACATGCATTCAATCTGTTTTAACTTTGTAAGACTTCGTCCAGCTCTATAAAACTGCAGCCTGATGTACAGATGAACTCACACGTGGAGGCATTTAAATCACATTATAAAGAATGCGTACAAACAAATCAAAAGTCAATATCCCATCAGCACTGGAGGTGTTTGCTGTGTGTGTGATGTTGTTGGCGCACCTGAGAGAAGCAGCCACATACATTAAATGATATGAATAGTCCAATAAATTGAAACAATCTTTTTCTTTATCCATTTGTCTACAGAAGGACTATAAAACCTTTCTTTTCTTCCAAACTATTTATCGTACCCCACTTTTTTCTCCACAGCTTAATAACATATTACATATCTAAAATATGATCTATGCCTTAACACACACACACACACACACACACACACACATATATATATACACACTCACATATATATATATATATAATCATGGAATCCACTGACTGTGTGTGTGTGTGTGTGTGTGTGTGTGTGTGTGTGTGTGTGTGTGTTTGTATGTGTGCATCTAAACCAAGTGTAACGAGCTCTCACAGCAGGGCTACAGAACTCTTGCTGATCCACTTCCACATGGTCACTCGAGCCTTAGTGTGTGTGTGCTGGTGTGTGTGCATGTGTGTGTGTGTGTGTGCGTGTGTGTGTGTGTTTAAGCTTTGATCTGTGCGGATCTATTACAAAAACGTGCACAGTCAATAGTCACACAAAGACAATTATACACTACACACCGTTAAAACCCTTACTTGTAAATTAGCACATGGGTTGCTAACCTACAGGAAGTGAAACACACACACACACACACACACACACACACACCCCTTTTAAAATGCAGCCCTTGCATTTTATTGCAAAGGCAGTAATTATGTGGCCATATTTCCCCTGGCATACGCACACTCCAGGAGAACACATGCACATGCAAATAAGGCTTAGCAATCCCAGTGTGGCTTTAAACCACTGGGATTAACTACTGTTATATTTTGGTTGGAAAAATAGTCCAATTGGGGGACTTCCCTCTCGGGTATGTAGGTAGATACAGCTAAGTGAGCTCTCTCATTAGTCAGGCCTTCAGGAGCTGGACTTAAGTCCTGCCGAATCTGATTAAACACCAAGATCATTAACAGGAATCAGCCAATCATATTCTGATTTAAAGTGGTTGGGGTGAGGTTTGTGATTACTCTAGACCTTCTGGAGGTTTATACTTTTTACTAAAGCAGCTTTATACTTTTTACTGAAGAAGTGGAAATGCAGCAAAATCTAACAGATGTTATGTCTTCATGTTATCAGCTTAACTCAGTAGCTAACACTAGCTACCAAAGCTTCTCACATGACGTCATGGCTAAAGTGGTTCTCAGCAAACCAAAACATCAGTATGCCTATGGATCAAGGTCAGTGATGGTGTTTTAGATCATAGGGCTTAAGTATTAGCAGTTATTGAAAATGAGTTCTCAAACGAAGAATAGTGGGATGGGGTCTTATGGGAGAGATCTAACTAGTGGGTGGAAGTACACACAAAGAAACTGAGGCAAATAAAAAAAATTAAAAAAAAAATAAGGAAAAGAAATAACCCTCCCTCCCTCACACACCACCCAATAAATTAAAGGAAGCCCCAGGGCAAGGCAGACTAATTCAATACAGCCACCATGTAGGTCAGCGTAATCTGTGCTGAGGTGGTAGCAGGAGCAGGTCACACACACACACACACACACATACACAGTTAGCTTGTCTGAAGTGAAGGAGTTTAACCAAGGTAGCAATCAAGTGAACTAAGGCATCACTGCAGTCTCACACACACAAACCGCTTTGAAAAAACATGAGCTGCTCATGTCGCTCTGCATGTAGTCAAAAATACTGGCGAGCATGTACAAACAAACACACACACATGCACCTCTTTTAAAAAACACCAGCTGCTCATGTTGCTGTGTGTGCAGCCAACGGGTGGGATCATGACAAATCTGAAAAACTGAAATTTGTAAATTTGGGGAGATTCTGAACTATATTATGACCATATCAAACATTTTAAGTCATTTCTCTCTATACCATCTGGATAATATGTTCACAATCATATGTTAAATTCCTTATTCTTTTGCAGAAATGCTTTTGTTTGCAACTTGGCCATCCAGCAATATCACAAAGGTGCTGTGTGACTTAAGAGGAAACACTGCTTCTACAGCCTAACTCGAGAGTCATTCCTCATAGCAGTAAACAATTCTTTATATAATTTATACTCTTCATGTCCCAAGGTACATGTGTTTTAGATCTTTACACGTCACAAACCATCAAAATGTAAAAGAAATGAATAGAAAATATATGCATTTGTGAGATCCTGCTGTCTGTCAGGTCTGGGGTCTTTGACAGTGGGTGGCCGCTAGAGACCTCCCTAGTTTAAGTTTGGTATTTTGGTTTTTGTGGTTTGAACTTTTATTTTGAAAAGTTAAGTTGCTTGTTTATTAGTCACAGCTGGGTGTCATTAGAATAAGTGTTTGAGTTTGGTTATTGGTGGTTGGGTTTTTAGTTCAGGTGTTTAAGGGTCTTATGTTTAGTTTTCTAGTGTGGGTCAACCCTCACTATACTTAGGTTTTCTCCTGTCGCTGTTGGTTAACATAAAGTTTCATGCCTGTTTTGTTTCGTTAAAAATAAAGACATGAAGCACTTAGAATATCCATGATGTGTGTGTGTGCCTGCCTATCGTGCCTGGAGGGGGGAAACCCATGGGATAAAGCCAGTTTTCTCCCTTTCAGTGATGAAAAATTTAAACTAGTTCAGTACTGAAACTAGAAAAACTGTGAATATTAATGTTTATAATTATGTTGCTTCATTTCACTGTTACTAAGTTATTTTAAAATTTACAGAAAAAATGCAAAGCACCATTTCTGTTTGTTATTGTAGTTTTATCTTTTTTACAATAAAACTAGTAAAACTAGTAAAAGTCCAAAAATCAAAATTAAAAAACTAAAAAAGAAACAATTACTAATAATAATACATGCCCTTGAACAGAAAATCATGCAATAATACACAAATCATACACAAAGAATAACAATCTCTCAAAACACACACACACCCACCTACACGCCCACACATACACAAACACGGGTATAGTGTGCAATTTAGCTGTTTTGTGCTCATGTCTGATAGCAGAGCCTCTATTGACTATTCTATTGTTACCGGGCATCACTGTGGAAACTTGAGTGGCAGTTGAGCCCACGGCTAGCCTCATTAGCCTGAAACAATAAACACAGAAGTGATTCATTCTCTCCTCTCACTGTTTTTTTTCCCCTCTTAGTGTCATCAGTGAAAACATTTTAGGAATCTTCTCCTCACACCTGGGTCGGTTCTGTAAACCAATTGGTGAAATGCAAACATGCTAGGTGGTAATTTGGAGACAAGCTGAGGGTGGATTTTGGGTGGGTTTTGAGGTAAATTTAAAGTAAAGTGGTCCCTATAGTCACACGTCAACAACATGAAATTCTTTCTTGTGGGGCACTCAGGGAGCAGTATTAGGGGACAGTACCTTGCTCAAGAGTACCTCAGTGGTGCCACTAGAAATACTGAGATTTGAACCCACAACATTCTGATTGCACCAGCAACTCCCTAACCACTAGGCCATAAGCCACAGGACTGATCGTATGAGAGTTTGGGACTGTGCTCTAGGTGAATGTGGGACTGATTTTGGGATCATTAACTTTGGGTTAAATTTGGGATGGACTTTTTGGCAGATTTGGGTGTGATTTCAATGTGAGTTTGATATTAATTTCACAGTGAAACTGGAGCTGAGGGTGCGGTTGGCTCCAATTTCAGCATGGGGTTGTGGTTTATTTCTTTTTGGTGAGTTTGGGGTAAATTAAAAAATGAACTGATTTTATGGCAAGTTTGTAACGAATTTCAGGGACAGCATACGATTGATACTTGGGTGAGTCTGGAATTGATTTTAATTTTAATTTAGGCTTGAATTTCGTGCAGATTTGATCCTGATTTCAGGGTGACTTGCGTGTAAATTTGATATTGATTGAGTTTGAAGTCGAATTCATAGTGAGTTTGGCATAGATTTCATTGAGTGCTTGAGAGTGATTTGGGGTGAGATATGGATTAATTTCAGAATGAGATAAATTTCAGAACGAGCCTTTCATCTATAACCGGTTCTAACACTGACAAACTATTTGCAGGTGATGTGAGGTAACAACATTACATACTCCTGTCTCTTCCTCCACTTTACTACCTTCTTTTTCTGTGTGTCATAAAATCCCCTTTCTATATTTTCTGCCCCCCTCAGTGCCTGTTTTTTTCTGAGCTGTCTAACAGTGTTATCCCATCCCACTCTGGAATTAATAAGATATGGCCCTTGTGGCAGTCTGCCCCGCTCTGCTCCTCATCTTCGAATATGAGACACACCACAAGACTTATTGGGATTGATCTAGGGATACATTCAATCAAGTGCTTTAGGTCACGCATTTCTCCCCTCCAACAAGAATACCTTTTTGACTCTATCTGTGTGGCCGGCACCCCATGCCCATCCTGAGGCTCCTGACCTAATTGTGCAGAATTTCCATCCACCACGTCTCTGCCAATCCAAACTGGGACGAGTCAGCATGGATCAATATGGGGCAGTCCAAAGAGACGGAGACTTTGGAAGACAATGGCACTTAGGGGGTTGCCCTTATCCACTGGGGAACCACCAAACTGGTCAGTCGGTCACCTTTTCAAACACACTAATTAAACCTGGCCATTAACAGGTAAGTTGAACCAGGTGTGTTTGAGCAGGGAGATCACCAAACTGTGCTGGACAATGGTCCTCCAGGAGTGGAACTCCACAAACCTTTACAGATCCATTATACTGGGGTATATGCTGTTTCTGATCTGGACCAAATATTATTTAGCTGGTGTACTACAGTCAGTACAGCTGTGGCACTGACATGGTAGTGGTATGTTAGTGGCGTTAATTGCAGTATATACGCTCCAGAGGTGTTGGTGAGGTTGCCATGTTAGCGTCTCTGCCAGGCTGCGGGTGGTCTACCAACCAGAAATATCTAGGAGGGCTGCTGTGGTCAGAGACCACAGGGCTAGTTGATGACAACACAGGGGCTTTATTCCAATGCTGTACACCAGGAGCTGTATCTAGAACAACTTTACTGTGGAAATGAAAGGAGATAAATCACTTGGTGACACTGATTTGTAAAGCTTGTCTTTTGTAGGCGTTTTGATTTGTTTGAAGAAAAAAATTGAAACCATCACCCCCTCTTGTCCCAAAGCCTGTGTTTCCAAGTATCTCCACCTTTTCTAAGGTGTAGAGAAGTTCCTCTCAATGCAATGACAAAAATCACTTTTTTCAGTATTGGCGACATAATGGGGACATTAAATCTGCTTGGGTTAGCTCAAACTGGTCCTGTTCCCAACTTTAAAATGAAGACATTAAGCCAGACACCAGAAAGTTCTGGGCATCTCTCCAACATAAACAGAGATTAATTTCTGCCTTAAGCATCTAAACAACATGCCTCTCGCAAAACCTGCCATCGCTGCATTTGGGGGAAAATATATATGCATAATAAAAATAAATAAAATACTGTCATGCTGCTGCAGCACACCCTGAATAATGCCGAAGGCCTTCGTCTTATCCTCATCCTCACCCCCCCATCCCCTTCTCCCCTTCTCCTTCTGCTTAGTGGAAAACAGATATTTTCCTTGCTTTTGTAACATCAGTACAGAAGCTAAGCTCCTCATGGTTGTGATGTCATACATATTTTTGCTTGTAAAACAGGCAGCCAAACTGAACAAAGGACATTTCCATAACTTTTAGGACTTTTGGGTGAAAGGATTTGCTTAATTGGCAGAGACTGGAAAAATGAATAAAACCAAATATTCTAAGTTCATTTTTAGGAAAGAAAGCACTGAAATACAAATGAACAGGCTCTTTAAGCTTCCATGTCATGTGCTTGTCCCTCACCCTGTATGTTATTAAGACGCAGAATGAACTTTAATGCTTGGACACTGGAGTAATTAATAGCTTCCCCCACCGTGCCCCGCTTATTCAATAGCCCTCCACCTGAGCCAGAGAAGGCCTTGCCCGGAGAAGCCCGTGGAGGATACTACAGCATTTTTCCAGAGTGTATAAAGCATTCAGAGTCTATAAAGCAGAGAATAATCAGAATAGGGGATAATGTCCTTCACCCTGTTTGCTTTATTGATTAAGAAAGAGGCTTCGGTACTCCCCATAATCCATTACCCTCCCAGCTTTGAGAGCACTGTCAACAATAGCTCTAAATGAGCTGTTCAACTAAGAAGGATCTGGTCAATTTGGTGGAGATGCTCTGCTTGGAAAGGCTACAAGGTGAGCGGTCATTCATTTTTGGTGGCCATCAGGGCTGCTGGTGTCCAATGTGTCCTTTCTGCAAAGTTCATGATGAAAGGTCCAAAATTCCTTGGAACAAAAATCTTTTTTTAAATTAAAATCTCTACACTAACTTTTAAAAAGAATATTATTCCACTTGCAGTGTTTCTCGGAACACAAGTTTTTTGACCAACAGCTACAATATACTCTACACTCGTATTATCCTTTAACATTACTTTTCAGAAATTTCCTTTCATTTTTTCAGAAAATGTAAAATTTCTGTGAAAAACATTTAATATTTCAATTCTAACAAGAAATTGGAGAATCCAGCCTTTAATGTTTTTTGAAAATATTTCAGGGCCCCTGTGTTTTTTTATAGCCGTGGTTGTGATGGGCTGACTTTTGGGAATCACATAAAAAACAAAACAATACACAAACAATAATATGTAGTTCATAATGTAAAGTGGTAATGTGATAACTCTAAATGTAAAATATAAAATTACCTAATTACATGAACTACTAAAAGTTTTTCATTCATTTGGTAGCCACTGGAGACCAGGAGACCAACCAATACTAAGGACTCCCAAATTCATTTACATGTATGATATTTAGCAGACACATTTAGCAGACAGTAGGCCACCACCACCCCAAGATGGAAACGTGAAGACTCTTCCGAGTCATGCATACCCCATTGTTTCGAATTGCAGTTACAATGTTATTGGATTGAATACCCTCGGAAGGGAACACTAACTGCTAATTATGTTGGATCAGCTGATAGAGCCAAGGTTTGGTTAAGATCATTCAACTCAGTCAGAGAGAGCATGGACGGTCACGCTCTCTTGGATGTCCGGCCTCAGATGGCTCTGGCATTGTGGGAGAAAACTCAGGCTGCTGTTACATAATGCAAGTGACCAGCAGTACATCTGTTCTGGACATGTAAGGGTTAAACTGCAGTGCCTGCCATGTATCAAGCCACTACATATGTGGCCATTAGCTGCTCTGGCTTCAAACATGGGCCATGCTGGTTGCATGTGTGGCCCAATCTGCAGAGTTTCAGATGGAGTGCTGGTCGCTATCAATCACATGATGAAGTGTGGCGTGCTCTCCATGGCTCTAAGAGCCTCCTGCTGCCGAGCTGTTTCGCTCCAGCTAATTAAGCTGCTTCAGCATCCACACCACCCCAGACTCCGATCCATCTGAGCATCCACAGGACAGAAGTAGGGAATGATGCTCTCAGATCTTGGCACCAAAAATGCATCTATACTAAGGTGCTCTAGATATCAGCCTCTAATTATAGAACACCAGATCTTGCAGTGCCTGATATGGTCCATGAGTTACAGCACACCAACATACTTGTGTCTGGGATGTCACCATGCCTGCAGAATCTGCTCGAATTTTAGTTGTCAAACTTCAATTCATTTTTCAAAATTCCAGTTTTGTCAAAAGTCTGACATTTTTCAGTGAATATTTTCAAAAATTATGAAAATTAAAGCTTGACACACCCTTTAAGGCTGAAGTTGTAACATTAGCTAGGAAAGAGATGCTAAATCAGCCTAGCCTGTATACCCTTTAAATAATCCATGTTATAATCCATGTCCTAATCCATTTTTCATCTTCACTTTTTTCCACTCCATTTATGACATTTGTGTAATTTTATGTACCCGAAGCATTCATAATTCATTTCTTTTGAATAATTCATGATCATTTCCCAACCTTCATCCCTTCATCCCATTTTAGTTAATGTGCCTTCAAGAAATATAAGATGCATGTATGATATGTGTGAGCTCGGTTCTGATTGGTCACCCTTTACCTCATTCAAATAGCAGTACGGGCACTCCTTATAACTTTAATGTGAGTGGGTGAGGCTTCAGTGTTATGAGCTGAATTTACATATGTAAATGTGTTTTTTTGTGACATCATGAAAACACTTTTACATATTACAGCCTTTTATTAAAAACATTATGACATATTTAGGATTTATTTTGTTTTACATAACGAGGGCTCTTCAAAAATTGTGGGCACCATATACATAACGAAATCCTATAGAGAAATTCTGTCTAGTGAATACTGTATATAAAACAATAATTATTCATATGAGAAATGAGCCCAAATATTTTGGTGCAGGCCCATCTACCAGCATCCAGCCTGGGGCACTGTGGTCATCCTAATAAAGCCTTGGCCCAGCTGCACTCTCTGCAGCCTATATAACCCTGTAGAGCGATGGCTATTGTACGCCTCTGCAAGGTGATGATTAATATTTTACTTGTCGGGTGAAAGAGAGAGAGAGAGAGAAAAAAAAAGAGAGAGAGAGAGAGAGAGAGAGAGAGAGAGAGAGAGAGAGAGAGAGAGAGAGAGAGAGAGAGAGAGAG
>JBBJLS010020277.1:0-15184 GCA_037577275.1 Bryconaethiops microstoma
AAAAGATGGCTGAGGCCACCACAGAGTCATAAAAGGTCCTCAAGAGTGGGCCCTTCACTCCAAAAGACCTGAGCCTCTGCAGCAGGTACAGCCTGCTCTGCCCTTTCTTGTAGAGGGCGTTTGAGTTATGAGTCTAGTCCAGTTTATTGTTCAGCTGAACACCAAGGTACCTGTAGCTCTCCAGAGAAGGACATTTTCCAAACACGCTGCTTTAACAGAGCCAGTAACATTGTAAAGGACTGTTCCCACTCACTACATGGACTCTTCTCCCTTCTACAGTCAGGCTAATGATATTGAAGTCGCTTTGGATAAAAGCACCTGCTAAATGCCGTAAATGTAAATGAAGCTTCCGTTCTGCACGGCTGTGCAAAAGCTTTATACCACAGCCATCAGGGCTCTGAACGCGCACAAATGCACGTGAATGTCTAGTTCCTGATTGACCTGCACATTTCTTTGTTTGCGCGTCTGTTCTCTGCAACCTGGCACCTGGCTCAGACATAAACAAACCATGATGTCACTTCTGACGGGACGGGACTTCAGTTCTAGTACTCCGGTGACAGAGACCACTGGGGGCGTGTCAGTGCCCGATCCGGGCCGGCTGCCCAATTGGTTCCGTGCATGCACGGTCCCACAAACTTTTAACTGTAGATATGAATAAATATAAAAATATATTTTTAACTGCAGATATAAGATTATATATATATATATATATATAATATATATATCATATCTGCTTTATTATATCTGCAAATTACATATACATTATATATATATATAATTTGAGACCATTTAAAGTGTCAAAATATGTATTTATATAAATTGTGGCTATGCAGTATATGTACAGTATATAGCATCACTGTATTTAAACAGTTAAAAATATATATTTTTTTTATGGACAGATGCATACGCACAAACTGTACATATAGTAATTTATTTTCACATTTACAGTATAAGGCTGGCTTTAAATACAAAAAGAAAATATAGTGTGGAGGCCAAATATTTAGCATAAATGTAATTTCAGTTCATCCTGTTATTTTAGTAGTTTTAGTGATTTATATTCTGTACATTAGATCTAGATTGTTTATCATATTGTATTGTTTATTTATACACTTGTGCTTGTTCACATACCTGGCCAATAAATGCGATTCTGTTGCTCATTCTGATTTATGTTCTTTCTGTGTAATAATTGTTTTTGTGTGGAAATTTAGCTTAGTAGATTTATTCTCCACCAGAATTTATGTAGGAATCATCTTAGGCAGATTCACCACTATATTCACTAATTGACTAATTAATAATCAATTATTAATTGATTAACTATTTATTCATTAGGGGTCTTATCTCAAGTAGGGTTTATTAAGTATCAGCATGAACTGTTCAGCAAACTAGTTCAGGAGGAGTACGATAATTAACCCTTTAAAGCTCTTCTTAATTGCGCAGTTAAGAGGAGTTTGCCTTAGATAAAGGGGGGATTGTTAGGATTAATTTTATTATTATTATTATTTTAAGAGCACGGTAGCGTTATTGCAGCGGAAGCAGTGACTTCGCCTTTCTGGACAAGAAACTGAATCACTGGTCACGATAAGACAACATTTATTTACCACGCTAGACAAACATAAAACATACAGAGTAAATTAAAGTAAACTTGAGGAATGATGGAATAGGTAATTGATGATATCGGTAAGATTGCTGAAATCTACTGAAAGTCCCTGAACTGCGAGCTTCATGAAATGACACTTCAGTAACTAACACAGGTTAGCAAGCGTGTAGTCAATCTGCACCAAGTGATCAGAATGAGATTATACTTATTCACTGAGTTGAAGTGAAGTTAGCCTTGGAGTTTCAGAGTCTGTTCGGAGTTCAGCAGCGTTGGTCTTTGAAGTTTCAGATGATGAAGTTGCAGCTCAGTGTTCTTGAAAAAGTTTCAGATGATGAATGAAGCAGTGGAGCTTTCTTGAGGTTTCAGAGTGTTCAGGGCTCTTGAGAAAGTTTCAGGTGCCTCGGTCAGATGTTCTTGGAGCATCTCAGGTCCGGCTCCTCTGCTCGTGTGGCTTATTTGCTCCCTCTGCCTGCGCGGTTCTGTCTGAGTATTGAGGAGTTATATGCCCACAGAGCCTGGGTCCTCTGGCCAATCAGCAAAAGGGGCAGAGCTGGGGTTGCAAGGCTTCCCCCAGGAGAAGGAGGGGGGTCAGCTTTATGATTCAGGCTGTGGAACTTCTCATTTGACAGAATAAAGTTCATAACTTTCGAGCAGTCCATAATTGCGACTTGAGAATTGTAATTTCGGTTTAGTTGTGATCTAGGGGTCATGTAGATACCAAACATGATACCAAATTATTCAGTAACAGAAGACTTCAAAATGCATGAACATCATACTGTTACAATTCCCTTTAGTCATCAAAAGCCTTCTAATTCCTATACATGTCAGAGATTTAAGTTTTCAATTAAAATCAGTGAAATCTCTGTGTCCCTTTGTCTGTGCCTGAGCACATGGCTGTCGGAGTGATGATTTGTGACTTTCTTACAGAGATGTTCTTATTTTCACATTTATCCTTCCCAGGGAAGGTTTTGAAATGAAATGGACCTTATAATATTTGCCAGCTCTTGTTGTGGATTAATTTGGGACCAAACATGACAAGGATATTTTCACACATTACAGACTTATAAAATTCTACCTAATAACACACATTCTTGATTTATATAAGGGTTAGTGGTCATCTAAGAAGAATTTACTTTGGAGTTACACATTTTTCCTGCACATCTGCTTTTTGTTAGACAAGGCGCTCTTCCTGTCTCTCTCTTTCTTCCGTGTGTGATCGTATCACGAAGATCAAACTGATTCTGATCCTACACTGTGTAAGGATTTTTACAGTGTGTAATGTCGCATATTTATGACATTAATTATGATTATAATAAAATGTGTCTTTGCAATAAGATATAGATTAAAATTTGCTTCCACCCTTCTGAAACTAATTTCCAGCCATGTTCATCATAAAATGTAATCATCTGACCTCACTCTGTGCTTGGGCCTGTCAGATCCTTAAGTATTTGGACACAGATGCATTTTTTATAATTGTCTCTCTGCATATCACCACAATGGATATGAAATTAAGCAATCAAGATGCAATGGAAGTATAGACTTTAAAGGGGTTAACAAAATTATTACATTAGGCTTTCAGAAATTACAGTCATATTTTGTGGCGTCCCTCCATTTTCAGAGATTTAAATGTAATATGATATCAAATATATGTAATGTTTAATAACTGCAAAGAATTTCCATCCAAGTATTAATGTCTGGAACCCATGAACATCATCAAAATACTGAGATTCCTCTCTTGCTTTGCCAGCCCCTTTCTGCTGACACCTTCTGTTGCTGCTTCTCTATACTTCCATCACATCTAGAATGCTTAATTTCAGCTCCATTGTGGCAGTATACAGAGAAAACATTACAGAAATGACACCATTGTCAAATTATTTATGGACCTCACTGTACATGGTGGCCTTTGTATAAATTAAAATACAGCCCCCTGCACCCAAATGGTCTATAATGTCTAACAAAGAACCACTGGCATTTCAACAATTTGTGCGGAATTCTGTAACAGACTAATTGTGAATGAAAAAACTTAAATTTTATAACTTACATAGCATGCTATGGAAGAAGTAGAGAGCCAGTTTGGATTCAAAGTGCATGCAGACAAATTTATTACTAACAGCTTAATTGTTTCAGAGAAGGGAAAAGACATTATCAGACTGGTATCGGTAATGGGAGATACTCTACATGTGAACACAGGTCAGCTTATTAGAAAAGTTTGAGTTTGTGTGGAGTGAGGGACAATGTGTCACTCGGACAGTTATGAATGACATTGCAATTTGGGTTTGGTTCATTAATAAAGAAATATTTTTGTAGGTTGTGCAGGGTGGGTTGGCTCACATAAATGTGAGAGTTGGTCTTAAAAAACCCTGACTTGTGCAGTACTACAAAGTAGTACAGATGCTGTCACCAATGTAAGGGTTCCAGAATTTGCCTTCCAGAGAGTGATACTGGAAGTGAGTGGCTAAGGCATCATTTGAGAGAGGCCAATCACTCCCATTCATTTTGCAGTGTCTTTAATCCAAATATAAAGACACTTCTGAGTGTCAGATTACTGTATAGTCCTTTATTCTTCTAGAGAGACTGACCTTTCTGTCATTTATTTCCCAAAGCTCATCAATATAAAGTTTTTTTCAGTGTACGGAATATATTACTTACTAGCTTTTAAAGAAAACAGTTTAGCCTTTAAAACCAAGAACTTGATACATTTTCAATCAGCAACTATTTTATGCTCCATAAAATATTAAGTCATGCAGAGGAGTTAACAGCTTAGACACATGCATATGCAGCCACCTGACAAAATGCTATTGGTTGTTCCCAACATAACATCCAATCAGAAGGTCCTCTGTGGGTGGAGCAGGCTGAGGCTCCCTAAATGACCACCTTGGCATCCAATCAAATGGTCCTTTGTGGGCATGTGAAGGTCATATTTCCTAAATAATATCTCTAGACGCTGTAATGCAGAGGGGTCCATTCAGCTCAATACCAAATTGATTGTGAAATCTGTATATTTGAGGTGGGAACATAATGCACCCAAGCTGACATACATATTTTAAATAAAAGATGTTTTGAGGACTTTTCGAAGGTTTGAGGACTTTGGATTTTTGTGTCAATCTGCCGCCAGAATATGGCGTTTAATTAAAAGGAATTCAAGCCCCACTGTGAAAAGCAAAACTGTGAAGGTCAAACCTAGAGAATGCCAAGCCTTTACTCCTCAATGTTGTCAGTCTATGGACTAAATGGTGTGAATTATTATCTTTAGATTTATTCTGGTTTAGTGCTTTCTTGTGCTTCTTTACCTTTTGCACAAAACAGTCTGACAAACTCTTTTAGAAGAAGCATAAACTTAATCATTGTCTACTCACATCTATGAACTCACTGGAGTCTGTGCAGCCACACCATGAACACGACTGGCTGAAATGAGTCCGCATAATGAATGTGGATGCAATTCCTAATTAAAACAATAATGTTGTTCTGAATACATTTTTTTGATCTTTGTTGAGTGTCTGAAGCTTTGTACACCAATATTACCTAATTTTTTTAATAGATTGTGAAACATCTCATTATATTGGCTTACTGTTGCCCATATAGCTGACCTTGAGAAGACACTGACAACTACTTGAGAAGAAGGCAAAAATGACAGCTTTCAGAAAAGTCTGTTGCCTGGCTGTTTCAGATTGCAATGTGCTTAGAAGAAATGTAATACCAAATTAACTGCCATCACGATGTATTGGCTCTTAACTTCGAACTGCTATTACACATTAACATTACTGAGAAGGCCCTTTAATCAGAGAGAAAGAAGACAGTGACACTGCAGATAAACCGCTGCCAGGTTTGTGATTCAGGGCTTTTAGAAAGCAATCATTTAAGTCTGGACATGCTCCATTTGGCAGTACTCCTAAATATAATGACACTTGGCTTCATTTTGAATAAAATGACAAATAAAAAGCCCACCTAGGGGTGCTGGCTGCACGCCTAAGATCTTTGAGAACGATAAAAACTTGTGATTTAATTACAGATATGCTGCTTATTTGTAAACTCAGAAGACACTTCTCGTTCATGGACTTTTAATGATCTCAAAAGTAATTCAAAAAATGTGTAAATGTGCAGCAGCTAAGGTAGTTCTGGAATACACATTTATTAATTGCTAACATTAGCTCCATTTAGGTATAAGGTCCAAAGGGTCTAACTCAAATGCCATTATCATATGATACATTCATTTGTGCCAAAAAGCCAAAACATTAACATCACCTGTGTAATGTGTGATATTCATGCTGACAAAACAGCATTGACCCATTGAGGGATGGACTCCACAAGTCCTCTGATATGTGCTGGCAGCAAGACCTTAGCAGCAGATCCAGTACTGTAACATCACATAACTCTTTGTCAAGGTCCTCAAACCATTTCTGAACAATGTTTATAGAGCCCGTAATCCTGCTGAAGAATCGCACTGGCATGAGGGAATACCATTTTTATGTGTAATTTGTCTTGCGACAATGTTAGGATTCATGTAAATGTAACTTCCACATGAATCCAAAACCCAATATTTCCCAGTTAAACACGGTCTAAGGCATTACACTGCCTCAGCTGGTTTGCTTTCATCTCAAAGTCCATCCGGGTGCCATCTCTTCCCCAGGTTATTGATGCTCTTGCACCAAGCTGTCTACAAGATGTTAAAAAAAAAAAAAAAAAGTGAAATCAAGCCACTATTTTCCATAGTCCAGGTTTGATGCTTATGCCCATTGTGGATGGTTTCAATGGTGGACAGGGTGTAGCACGAGCACCACAGCAACCGATGAGCAAGTCTCTAAAATCTTTAAATGTAATCTCTAATGACTTAAGTTGTTTTGTTGCTTTCCATTTAATGGAGCTCTAAGCACTGACCAGAAAAGACATATGGATTGGTTCTTCATGATCATTTTCCACATGTTTCACGAAGCCTTTCTATCTTATTTGGAAACTACAGGGTAATTCAAACTCCACTGTCAAGGTACAAAGTCCCCCGGCTCGCAACTTAATCAGTCTCCATTGTACTGTTGCAAAGTCCCTGACTCACGGCTCAGCCAGACTCCACTATTGTGGTGCAAAGTCTATGGCTTGTAGCCCATTTAGACACTGCTGTCATAGTGCAAAGTCCCTGGCTTTCAGCCTAATCAAACTCCACTTTTAATTTCTTCGCTTGTGGCCCAATCAGACAGGTGTTATGGTGTATAGTCACCTGCTTGCTGTCTAGTCAAAATCCAATGTTAGAGAACAAAATGTCCAGCTCACATCGTAATTTGCCCTGGCTCGCAGTCCAGTCAGACTCTGCTATCACAATGCAACGTCCCCGGCTTGCGTCCCAGTCAAACTCCAATGTCCCTGGTGCACTGCCCAGTCAAACTCTGCTGTCACAAAGCAAAATACCCAGCTCACTGCCCCATCAGACACTGCTGCAGTACTGGTGTCCCCAACTGTAGTCACTGAGATATTCGCCCTTGAGGACTTTAGTCCTAATCTGAAATTATTATAACATTACCAAATTAATGAAGACCTTCTGGACATACCATGGTTGTCATCAATACTTCTATAACACTGGCCAACTGGGAATTACATTATAAAGAAATTTAGATGGAGCGCCCATATGGCTTAGCTGGAATATCACACTTTCAGATCCTTTACTGTCTTCATACAATATGTTCAATTATATTCAAGTATTGTATTCCAGTGTGTTAAAGGAGGAAAACTACATCAAACATGGGAGTGGTGGTGGCCTAGTGGTAGGATACTTGCCTCTGGACCAAGAGGTCGTAGGTTCAAATCCCATCGCCAGCACACCACCACTGGGTTCCTGAGCAAGACCCTTAACCCCAACTTGCTCCAGGGAGACTGTCCCCTTTAGTTAGGGAATGGAAGTCGCTTTGGATAAAAGCGTCTGTTAAATAATGTAAATGTAAGATGCCACATAGTTCATTAAATTAAATTCAGACATGATGAAAAACCCATTGAGATCTTGGCTTGTTAGGAGGTGTAAAAATTAAAATGCATAAGACCTAATAAATGCGGCTAAACAATATAAACTGTTACTGTTTCATATTCTTTCCTTTTTTGGTGTCAATATTCATTTCTGCACATGTTTTTTTCATGTGCAGAAATGAACTGTATATACCAAAGGTTTAGTTCCATCACACTTTTTTTTAATGCCAACACACAATTGTGCCATGTCATATGTCCCACAAAAGCACATTTCCTGTAGAGGTAAACAGAATACCCACATATGTTGATTTTCTTTTGTAGTAATGACATTTACACACACAGTGTGTGTAATTTTGTTCATTTCTAGCTCTATTCTGATCAGTATTGCAGAGGAATTTCCCATGAAATCACTTATTGTTGGATATTTACTTGATTAAATACTAAAAAATGAAAAACATATTTGAATTATGGTGCATAATGTTTTTTGACAATGCATAGTGTTCTTAAAGAATAAAACAATGAGATTTCAAGACAATTTCCTTTACAAATGTATGAGGTATATGCAATGAACAATTTTTATTAACTGCCACTATATTTTTTATAGCATTTTTAAAAATGTGACACTATTGTTTGCTGGCGAATTGTCTGTTCTTTAAAAAAGAAAAGCAAAATATGTGATGCTTTTCATGAAAATGTTTTCAAGTTTCCATGTTTTCAAGAGGAAATGTCAAATTCCAGCTATTTGTAATTTGCAAAATATTGCTAAGTTAAGAAATGCACTGTCCCTACACAATGTAGAAAACAGTTCACGTCTTTGTTACCTCCAGACTGGATTACTGTAATGCCCTGCTGTCAGGCTGGTCCAACAATAACCCAAATAAAGTCCAGAATGCTGCAGCTAGAGTACTCATCAGAACCAGGAAATTCTACCACATTAGTCCAATATTATTAAGAAGTCATTGGCTTCCAATCAAATGTTGTATTGATTATAAAATTCAAAACTGCTGACACATCTGAATACCTCCTGCTACAAACCTCCACATTCACTTAGATCTCAAGGTGCTGGTTATCTACTTGTCCAGCAGACGGAAGAGCCTTTTGATATAAAGCCCCCCAGCTCTGGAATACCCTTCTGAATAAAGTTAGAGACTCATACAGGTCTCAGTTGAAAACTTATTTCTTCAGTCAGGCTTTTTGTAATTAATATTTCCTGACTGATGAAGGTTGTGGGCACAGAGAACTCTAGCAAACAGGAAGGGTGATGTCATCCCACGTTCGCTCAAGTTTGTTGATGGTGGAGTGGGGGGCGCCAGTGTCTCAGCTTGGCTGCTATAGTGAGGAATGCCAAAGTCTTGAGTTGCACTCTCTACAGTTATAAAGAAGAACTAACTCTGTTTTATGGTTGTATGTCATAACTGTTTTGGGCTATCTTCTCCGAGGGGAACTTTTGCCCATCTGTCTAGCCTGAATAACCACCATTGAGGATCCAGGTCTCCACCTCATCCTGGATCTGCAATCGCTGGGGTCCCTTGCTCAAATGTCCTTGACTGGTTTATTTGATTTGACTCCCCACATGCTCCTCCCCCAGCCAAAGGCAACTGCTGTTCAAAAGCTCTGGCAGAGATTATTGTTTCTGTAGCTGTGGACTAGAGGCTCTCCTAATACTCCTCACACTGACTGCAACAAAGACTACTACTAAAAAAATCTACTGACTCTTAACTGTACTTACTCTGTTGCCAACTGTTCAGCAATGTGTTCAGTCTGTAGCAAAGGCCTTCTATTGTTAGTTATCTCCACAGAGACTCTTTTTCTTTCTTTCTGGGTTGGCCAGAGAAGTACGGGCCTCCCTTTTGAGTCTTGGTTACTTTTGAGATTACTCACATCTGTCACCCTTGGCTCGTTCACTAGTGTCTTGGTACTGAATGCGATAATGCTGCTTTGTGATAACATCAAAATATATAAATAAGCGCTATATAAATAAGAATTAATTGAATCTACAGTCATAGAAAGAAGAACTGTATCATAAAGTGCAGATGCTTTAATCATATGAAGGTGTTTTATGGTCACAAAATATGGTGGTTCTTGTTTCAGGTGGGAGTTAATGATGTTTTAAGGGTGAAAGAAGAAGGAAAGAGGTTTTAAATACTTCATAAGGTTTTAAAATGAATAGTTTTGTAAACATACACCACTTTTTTGTTGCTTTTAAAATGACTAAAATCTTTTGAAAAGATTTATTAGTGAATTCACTGAAGTTGAAAGCGTTGAGACCAAGCTTAGGTGACCGAGCTATTGGTTTGGTTTTATAATTACTTAAATTGTACTCTATTGTTTTTGTACACGTTGGTGTGTTGGCCACTTGAGGGCTTGCAGCAAAAGATTAAGGAGAGGTTTCAGATTGGAGCAGAAACTTGGTGTAACCCAATTCCATGAATACAAAACCAGAAGAAGTGAGTACATTACAAATGAAGATGCTGAATATTTATGTATCTGTAATTTCATCTGTCGCTGCAAGTTTGCGCACATCTGTTCAGGTCTAATGTGATGCTCGCCCTCATTAATTGCCGGAATGTAACCACAGACAAATACAAGTTCGTTTTATCCAAATGGAAAATACCTGGCTTATGCAGATTATGTGCTTGATTACTGTTTTTGCTGAAGGGGGTTCACAGTTATGACAAATCTTTAAAGTACAAAAATGTATCTTTCCAAATTTTGATTGTTTACACATTCTATTCCCGCCAAGTTCTTGTGTTCCCCAGAGCCTATTGTGCTGGAGCCATATTTTAATGTTTCCTGTGCCAGGATTTGATTTTGTTTCAACAGATTCTTTATAGAACAGACAATGGTTTAATGTTCATGGATAAAAGGGCACAATGGTTTAACGCTAAACTGCTCATAGGCAGCCTGTTCTCAGCTGTTGTGCAGCGTGGACTAAATCTGACAAGAGGCAAATTTCCCCATATTTGCTAAGCTTTTACCTTCTGGCAATAATAAAGCACTGTGGATATCCCCATAGCACTTATAATTTGAATAATCACTCTTCAGAGAATAATTGTTTTAAGCCAAAACATTGCCATAAGCCATTATTTTTAAGCATATGATCAATATTTCCCACCTCTTCCATTCTTGCTCTAAACATGTTTGCAGCAGGACTCTAGTATTATTTCATCATTTGTTACATTGATGCATAGGTTTGCGCCATAGCACAAGAGTGGATTTTTTGAATTGCATTATCAATTGATTTTCACTTGTTATGGGAGGTTTCTGAAGTAAGTAATGCTGGCTATGAAATAAGCCTGGCACAGTCCCAAGCACCAATGGTTGATGAAGAATATGCTTTTACCAATGTTATATTTAACCCTCTTGTTATGTTTACTCACAAAGAACAGCAATAAAGTCCCTGGGTCAAATTGATCAGTGCATGTTCAACCTTTCCAAAGTAGTTAGCATAATTAATACCAATTTAATCAATATTTAGTGTACCCACCCCTTTCACCCCTTAAACATCATAGTCCCATCCATCTTAAACCAGACAGAAAGAAATGTCAGAAAAATCTTTAAAATCTTCAAAATCTCTTAACCGGTGTTAATCATTCTGTCTCTGCTTGTTCAGAGTAAACTAATCACAAAAACTATATAGCCATGGGAAAAAAAAATCTGGGAGTGTATCTGTATAAATGTGCATGTCACTATTGTTTTATACGCCATTGACCACACTTGTTTCAAAATTCCAAACAAAAAAAAAAAATTCTGAGAAAATGTAAAAATTATACATATAAATAATTTATCATACCTTGGAAATGTTAAACTACACAACACTCATATTATTTTACACTTGCAACAATTAAACTAGTAATGTTAATTGCATTGTGTGTGCATGTGTGAGCTCTGTTTCATCCCATCAGAAACTGAGTTAGGAATGAAGCTGCTGGAATACACCACATAGAATAGCTGTTAAACAAACACTACTGCACTTACAACACATATGGAGGCATTTCTTATTATTTACATAGCTCACACTGCAATAGTTCATAAAAGAATAACAACTTGTGCATTTTACACACACTCACTGCTGCAAATTGTACAAACAGTGAACAGAAAAAAGAGAAAAGTGGTCTCTTATTTTTTTTTCCATGGCTGTAGATGACAGTGAATATGAGTAGATGAGTGTTATTTGATCTCTCTACTCTCTGAAACCTACACACATCTGTCTATACCAACTAGGGCAGTCGACTATTAAATCCAAAGCTGAGTGGCAGCAGTCGGTTGATTGAGGGCTGTGCCTGAAATGCAGCAACTGTGAAAACTGTAGTAAACAGGAAAGCACTCGACAACCTTGCACCTTCTTATTTGTCAGATCTTCTAATGCTCTCATCTTTAGCAACTGAACTTTCTCCTAACATCCTCTACTCTCTCTCCACATTCAAATTAAGTCTTAAAACATAAAGGGTCAGTTTCCCGGACAGGGATTAAGCCTAGTCCTGGATTAAGTAGTGGTGTGAATGGAGATTTTCCATTGAAAAGGAAAGGGTAGTTCAAGACTAGGCTTAATCCCTGTCTGGAAAACCAACCCAAAGGGTTTTCGTCTTCTTTAATGTTGCCAATTTATGTATCATTGTGTCTTCTTTGTATACTGTTACACTGAAAATAGAACTGAACAATAATTAGATAAAGCAGTCATTACTGCTTTTTTCATACAGTTTGAACCCCCCAAAAGTTAATCTTTCAACACTATCCTTAACCTAGAATCACATGGGTCTGCCACTGACTACTTTTCAATAAAAAGGTGAACCGTCACACCGGTGTGTTTTGGAATTTTCAGTAATGAACAGTCTAGTACACTATAACTGCTGATGCAGCAATGCAATATAATGCTGATTTCTGCTGATATGCCATCATCTTTATATATATTTTTTTACATTTACAGCTTTACATTCAGACTTTTTACATTTACAGTCATTCCCTAACTTAATCCCACTAAACTCAAGCACGAACACTTGAAGGACCAACTGAAGAACAGAGTGAGTGCAAAAAACTCTCTCGCCACCTACAAGAGAGGTCAAAGTAGGCTGTGCTTCCTATAAAGACTCTGATCTTGACTCTGAGTCTGCAACACCATGTTATGAATGTTCTGTGAGTCTGAAGTGGCCAGTGCCATTTCCTATGATGTGCTGTGCAAGAGTGGCAGCATAAAAGTCGCAGACACTAAGAGGCTTAAGAAAGAAAGTGAACTCAGTTTTGGGTGAGGAACTCAAAAACTTGGAAATTGTGGCTGAAAGGAGAACATTGTCTGTGCAACAAACAATGTTTGTACTCGGACTGTTTGACGATCAAGGCTGTATAAGAAACCATTTCATTTCATGCAGCTAGTGCACGCACACTAGCTTGACATGAAACAAAGCAATACCAGTAAACTACACCGCCATACTTGTTTTTTGTTACATGACTTTATAAACCATCTTTATCAAGCATTTCTGTTCTCCTGTATTAATTCATCACTACTATAGCACTGTAACCATGGCAACCACAGCTCGTGCTCTTGTACGACAAATGTAATCATTCTGTTGAATGAATCACAAATCAAACAAGTAACACTAGCATCCAAGCTAACATCGTCTAACTAAGAGGTCCCCAACCACAGGGGTGCGGACCAGTATCGGTCCTTGAGTCATTTGGTACCGGGCCACACAGAAAGACAGAATAAAAATATTTTATGGAGTCTGAAAGATCTTTTATTTTGAAAAAAATGCTCATCTTGGTCACGTGATATGGTACATCAAAAATGTAGCGCCCAAGCTAACAAGAATGAGTAAATAACAAATGCACTTTGTTTTTAGTTGTATCTATACTGGTCCGCAAAAATATTGTTTTACATTAAACTGGTCTGTGGTGCAAAAAAGGTTGGGGGCCGCTGGTCTAAGCGATGAGGAGATATTTAGAAAATTAACTTCTTTATTTTATAACATGGATAAACTTACAATATCAAAGCAGCTCGCAGTCTGTATTATTATTTTTCTGAAACCACTGTTCTGAAACTGCTGCTCTGTGGTCACAACTCACAACTAGAACAAATAAAAAAACAAATCATTGTAACAAATTATTGAATTTTAAAGTGGTGCACAAGCAAAAATACATAGTTACATAGCATTGAATTGAAGTGGTAATGAAACTCGCCTGGTGAAGGGTTAAAATTCTAAAGAAAATTCTATTAAAGATGAAGATGCAAAACTGGGTCATCCAAACGGCAAATTGCGCACATGCACAGAAAATCCACAGTCACTTTCAGGACTCTAGGGACACATCAGCCCTCTGCTTATTATGCTGCTGACCCACGAGTGTGCAGCAATGCACAACTCAAACCACATAATGAAGTTCACTGATGACACAACCGTGGTGGGTTTTATCAGTGGAACGTATCTTAATTTGGACAAAAAAAAAGAGATGGTTGTTGACTTTAGGAGAGTGTGCCATGATGCCTTAGTTGAGATTGTCCAGTGCACCAAGTTCCTTTCTGTTCACACTGAACAGTGATTGATTTTTTTATTCTTTTTTTTTTTTTTTTGTAGATTGAGCTGTTTCTAAAAACGATTCAGTTAAAATAATTAAACATTACTCACCATTCCCTTCTATAGGGGATCCAGGACCAACATTTTTGTTTTCTCGTATTTTTATGCATTCAATGCAAGATGATAAATGTGTGCTCTTTTTTTGTTTGTTGCAACATTTGTGCCTCTTGGCTCAGTCTTGTTCAGCACTAATGAAATGTTCAGTGGCTGTGGCTTACTGTGGTATTCTCTGCCTGCTGTATGACTGTGCTTTGTGTTTGCTCATGCAGAAGCAGATACTGTATGCAGTTTAGATCAAAGGTACCTCCCCAGGTGGTCTCATTGGCTCAGGTACTTTGCAAGTACCTTGGAATTTCTGTTTTGCATTAAAAATGCCATATAGACGGACGTGTATACTGTTAGACAACAAGGTGCCTTATTATTATATATTTTGGAATGGACTGGATTGCTTCAGCTTGACATCAACACCAAACTTGCATGACAGCAATCTATAGTGTGTCAATGTAGAAATACACACATATAACTCAATTTGTTCCTTCTTTATTTTGTAGATTGTCTGTGGATAATTGTTGACAAACTATTTGGTAACAGAAATTGGGTTCATTTACTTTGTAAAACTCCATGCAGATGCCATTTGCTCCCCCCCCCGCTTCATTCAGATAAACCAAGAGAGGCCATCAGATGGTATCCTGAGAAAATACTGGCATTCAAAAGCACTCATTTCTCCCAGTTGCCCGAAACAGCCTGTCCGCCTATGAGACAAGCCTGGCATTAGCGACTGAAAAACTGGTGGCTGTGTTTTGCACTGTCAGTTGTGAAGCCATTACTGTTCAAGCATTTAGAAATGACACTGCCTCCAGTCACTAAGACGCTCCACTGCCAGCACAAACTGATTTGTACTGCAATTAGCGGAGCTTCAAGGGCTGAGTAATTGACTGTTGACGTGTGCGCTTGTCAGCAGAGCCTATCTGCTGGGCTACAGCAGGCTACAGGATAACTTTGAGGAGAGAGAGAGAGAGAGAGAGAGAGAGAGAGAGAGAGAGAGAGAGAGAGAGAGAGAGAGAGAGAGAGAGAG
>JBBJLS010020288.1:0-15183 GCA_037577275.1 Bryconaethiops microstoma
ACACACACACACACACACACACACACACACACACACACACACACACACACACACACACACACACACACACATTAAACCATTCAAAAGTCCCCTTTAATTCAGTGTACGCAAACACAGTCATCCAGAGTGGGTGGAGCGTTCACTGTAGGGACTCCAGTTTCTTTACAGCGGTGGTGAATGGAACCAGACGTCTCCAACACATATAAAGCAGTTTTATTCACTATCAGCCTCCGGTGAAGCTCCATGTGTCTGAGTGTTTATATGAATGTTGATGATGGTAAAATAGTGAATTTGCACTAAATCACTTTTCTTTGGGACCTTTTTGCCTCATGACGCCCTGCATGTATCCCTCCACCATGAATGACTTTAGTTTTAGGACGAAAACCTTCTCCATAGTAGAACAACATCTCAGGTCTCAGGTGGTGCAATCATAACCATTTCATGGAATACCTTTCTGTGAGGGAGCATTTAGAGGTGGACATCTGGTTCCATTCACCACCACTGTGAACTACTGTGACTCACATCGAACCACTTAATTATGCAGACATTTTGAGAAATTGGACCATAAAACTATTCTCGGCTACCAACGGCACTGTGTTACACAAACGGCAGCCAACACACACCGTTGGATCGGAGTACTTCTTTATTTTATCCCACTCCAGGGACTTACGCAACGCCCTGCTGAGAAGCACTGGAACACATTCAGAGTCGGATGATGTCTTTTTACAGATGTTTCCGGGAAAAATGGTGAAGAAATGCTTTGACAAGGCTTTTAACATTATCAGAATTTAAAAAAAAAAAAAAACAAACAAAACAAAACAAACAAAAAAAAAAAACACCATTCATCCGGGAGTAAATTGATTATGTTTTGACTGCACAGAAACACACAAGACAAGAACAATCAAAAGCAGATTGCAAGAAAATGCAAAGTGTGTTGCACAGTTGCTATAAAACCAGTGTTTGGAGACACCAAGACTTATGGACAAAAAAAATTTGTCCACCAAAAAAAAAAAAAATCTTTTCCCACCATGTACTGAAACCGCGAACTTCGTAGCACTGCTCCACTGTGGGCACCACCAAGTCATTTATGGTTCTGGATGGCTGAACCCGTAGCCATGTAACAAAAATAAAACTTAAGAAGAATGATAAACAATGAAAAATCAAAAGTCAAATAAAAACTGCAGATAAATTACACAAATCCTGTACCTACAGAAATACTACAGATAAAGAACTTCTGTATTACAAGTAACACAAACAGTGGTTAAGCACTGTTAAGTTGTCGTGGTAATGGGGACATTATTGCTTCATGCAGGGCAACATAATGCACCATCCATCTCTCTATACTGCAGCTCAGGCCTCTGCAATAGGATGTTGCACAAGACCAGAGAGCCTTTTGACAAATCACAGGCCTGCAATCGCCACGGCGACACTCAACACATGAGACACAAAGGAAATGTTTCCATTTACAATCTTCACTGAGACATTTCACAGCACACATACACCAAATCACGTGCCACACACACGCACACACGCACACACGCACACACGCACACACGCACACACGCACACACGCACACATCTTTGGGATATTGAGTAGATTAAATAAATGAAATGGAAACACATGTTTTACTGTAACAGACTGCAAAGTGCTTAAAGATACAAAGTGCTTAGATAAAGGAGTTCCAAGCCCTCAGCATTCAGCACCACCAGTATACTGATCACCGCCTGATCATCTGGAATCATCTGCACCTGTTTCTTCATTGGTTGCAACCTTAAGTTGTATATGCATTGTTATGCTTGAATAATTCATATATAGGTCACTGTTTTTTAACAAACAAAAAACATTCCACTGTAACTGGTCAGGTTTAGAGACTGGACGGAAAATGAGAGTCTTTGAAAGTCACGGTACAGTGTATTAGGCAGCAACCGTCTAAATGAATGCCACCATTGACAAAATGAAAGCACCCTGAGCAGTTGACCTTTGTCAACAAAATGAGAACATCCACAGCGGTCAGCAGTTAAACAGGTACTTGCTCACAGTTATGCGTAAACAATGTCAGATGCTAAAGCTAGACTAGTGCATCAAACAATGATGTGCTAAAGGGTCACATTGATTTGAGTGCGAGTGATTTGACTTTGGATAGCTGTTAGGTCTCGGCCAGCGGCCAATAGAGGCTGCTGTTTTGGTTTCAGTTAAGGGAACTTTTATTTTGAATCTGGTGGGTGTTTGTTCTGTCTTTTGTCTCTGTCAGCTGTCTTGTGTTTAGTTTAAGTGATTGGGCTTTTTGTTTGGTTCTTGTCTGTGTGTGTTTTGTTTTTAAGTTCTTTGAGTTCTTGTCATGATTGCTGGTCAACCCTCACTTATACCCTCACGTTTCCCACTCCATATGTGGTTGCAATTAAGTTAGTTTCTGTTAGGCCATCGTGCCTTTTGTTTTGTATTGTACAGAGTCTGTGTCTTTTGTATTAAAAACCCATCCTATGGAACCTGCGTCTTGTGCCTCGCCTTACTCCCCGTGCACGTTGAGATGTGACAATAGCGAACTTGTCTTAACCCTGTGCAGAGTGCTGAGCTCAGGCTCTGAGTCTCCATGAGAAACAAGCTGCTGAACCATGGACAAGAAAAAAACCATCAATCAGCCACAGGCTCTGGCTGTTGTGTACAGGATCTGGGAATTAGCCAGTCAGTCCAGTTGCATGTCGGACAAATTCCAAAATGAGGCAGTAACCCAGTAGGGCCACTGACAGTGAGCTAACACTGAGATTACCTAAATGAACAAACACTGGGGCTAACAAATAGTGCTCACTGTCAAAATCAGCAGCACAGCACTGAACAGGCAAACATAAACAGTGAACTTACACCGAATGTAATAACAGTGACAAAAAGCAGGCTATCACTGTTGGGCCAATACTGACAAACAGTGTACTTTTCTGAATGTACTAACACTGACAAACAGTGGGTTAGCCCTGGATGGGCTAACACTAATAAACAGTAGACTTATACTGAACACGTTAACACTGGCAAACAGTGAATAACACTACATATTGTAGCATTAGGGTTAGATATCGTTTTCCTTATCCCCATATTCAATCTGGCAAGACTAACCAGTTAGCTTGGTTCACAATTACCCCATCACATGTACCCCCACCCCCATCCCATTCCAACTGTCTCAAACTTGGTCCAGTAACTCAATCAAAGACAACTAAATACATAAACAAAAGATAAGACAAATACATAAATAGTAAATAAATATTAAAGATAAATTAACAATAAATCAGTAAACTGTGAGAGTGGTATTAAATAAAAGCTGTCTTCCGAAATAGTCTCTCAAACTGAGTGCCTGATCTTTTCAAGTTTTAAACGGATTCAGATCATGCAGTCTTTGAGTGAAAAACTTGACAGATAGTGTACATCCCTCCAGAATTTCTCCAGGCTTCGACATAACCAGTACATGTGGATCAGTGCAGCTGTGTTTACCTTGCATTTCTCCCAGTAAGTACTGATATCAGGGTCACCATAGCTGTGTTCGAAAAGTGCACTTGTTCACTTGTTTGCTACATAGTGTTTGCTATATAGGGGGCTGACTAGTGAACAAGGGGAGGCAACGCTTAGTTAATTTCAGACACTCGGGATGTTACGTTTTTAACTAACTGTTGCTAAAATAGTGCGCCGGATCTTGCGCAATTTATCTCTGTCGCATTAACACACGTGTTGTCTCTCTAGTTCAGACACAGCCCGAGGCGGGGTCTGGTGGGCACGGTGACCGACAGATCCGTCCGGGGGCACTACTGTCCTCCGCGGAGAGAGAGAGAGAGAGAAAGAAAGTGCAAGTGTGGCTGAATCTCCTCGGTTTGAAGCTCCACTTTCCCCTCGTCTCTCCTCCCTCCGCCTCGCTCCTCTTCTTGACTTTCATGGGATAACAGTAGTGTAGAGTGTGTCCAAAAAGTGCACTCATTCACTATGTAGGGCACAGTAAAGGAAAAGGTGCATGATGGTATATGTGTATTCATGTAGTGTACAGTGTCTGTGAACTAGATTCTGGTGTGTCGCGCGGAGATTTTGTAGTGACCTAACTAGTGGGTGAAATTGACGGTTGAAATTTCGGACAACACTACAAAATGGCTGATTCACTACATATTGCCCTACATAGTGAATGAGTGCACTTTTCGGACACAGCTCATGTGACTTCACTTTATTAATAGATATAATACATACAGTGGTTTTCAAAGAGTGGTATTTACTCCTGTATTTGAACAGAACATTTTAGCTCAGGTGTGGTTAAATTAAATACTGTTTATATCTGAAGTTTTAAAAATATAACTGGTGAAGTACCTCCCTTGTTTATTTTAAGAGGTTTAACTGTCAGTTATTTCAGTTATTACTTGCTGTTTTGCTGAGACAAGTCCTGATTCATTCTGCTCTGTGTTACTTAAGCGTAAAAAGTGTACCTGACAAAATAACAACCGAAAGGTTGCTGTTTAAAAGAGGTCACAATGACAGGTGTGTAACCTGCAATCAGTCTTCAACCTGCTGAGGCTACTGTCTCTCTCTTTCTCTCCCTCCCTCCCCCTCACTCTATCTCTCTTCTCTCTCCCCTCACTTTCCCTCATTCTCTCTTTTTCTCTCCCTTCTCTTTATTTGTTATGTAAAACAAAGCATGAATAGAACTGAGCCTTTATGGAATCAGCTCTCTGGTGTGAATCAGTTGGCTGTGGATAAGGTAGTTTATGGAGTTTTTCATGGCGCAGCATCACAACATGAAGACAGATGAGTAAAACAGAGCTTTTTCTCCCTCATGGATGAAAAATAACAACTATACATCAAGGTTTGTCACACTTAATGTCCACACAGCAGACACTTCCAATAAACACTTTACATAAGCCAGCCTGAAAATCAGTTACAACCTTTACTTGGTTGGATAGTATTCCAACAAAGTCAGCCAGACTAACTAAAACGTGATGATCCCAGAAAAGGATTCTTCTACTTACAATGGTCTTTTTCAGAAAGAAATCATTCTTTTTAGAAAGAAAACAGTCTTAGGTAGAGGTATTGCAGTGTGTGTAGTACTGGTATGAGTGTTTCTGGCAAGGAAGTGAGGACATTTCAATTTGAATGTAATTTTTATGCACTAATTTGAAATCTGTATTACAAGACAACGATGACAGGAACTAATTTTACATGCACAAAATAATCCTGAACCCTTAGTCAGTCTAAGAAACAGGACTGAACTGATATAACATATATGAGTTAAACCTGCTTCATGTGAGTCTGTGTATGAGACTGTGTATGTAAGTGGGACTAGGAAGGAATCTTTTACGGCCAGTTTCCGGGACAAGAATTAAGCCTTGTCATGGACTATGTTTGCTTTACAGTCCAGAATTTCCATTCACAATTCTGTCCAGTCCAGGACTAAACTTAATCCCTTTCCGAGTAACCGGCCCTCGGTGTATGTGTCTCCATATTTAGTCTTAAGCCTAAATTCAGAGGTCAGCAGCTCCGGTCCCTGAACCAGCAATAGTGTGTACCTCACACTGTGTGTGTGTGTGTGTGTGTGTGTGTGTGTGTGTGTGTGTGTGTGTGTGTGTGTGAGTGTGTGTGCCCTGTGTGTGATCTCTGAGCTCACTTGAGCAGTGTGTGTTCCAAGTCAGCCAGGTTGTCTCCATTTCTCTCCGGAGAGCTGCTGTCAAGCGAGAGGTGAACGTGATTAGAGCTGGTGTGTGTGTGTGTGTGAGTGAGCGAGCCAAAGTGTGTCAGCGCTGCCTGTGATATCAGACTACAGGGTTTCCTTTTTCCACAGCGCAGATTTTTCCTGTGCTAGCAGGAGCTCTCACAGTTGGATTTGATTAAAAACCTCCCCAGCTCCACACACTCACACAAATGCACAAGAGAAAATAACACCTAATTAATTGTTAACAGTTACACATGCTGCATGTACAACATGCACAAACATACAGAGACAGCAAGAGCACATTAGTTTCTGCAGATGGAAGCTCTTGAGGTGTTATTGGACCTTGGACGCAAGCCAATAAGATTCCTGTAAAACACACAGACACACACACACACACACTAGTCTGTAAGATTCCTACAAATGGTGAATAACACGGGGAAAATGGAGAGTGATCAAGAATGATGTAATGACTGTATTTGTGTGTGTAGAGGACCTTCTTTCATTACTAGAGGAATGGTGTTAAATGAGTGTTCTGTCACTTGAACCTTGACCTGAGTGAGGTAAATTCAGTCACTGTTTCACAGCCTCACTGACTGACTGTCCTGTAAACCTGCTGTACACAGTCTGATCTCTTCCAGCCCTGTTTCACTGGAGATATTAAAGAAATCTTTCTGCAATGTAAATTTGACTTGTTGAGTTTATGCAGTGCTGCACCTTAGTGTCATGGTTTCCCCTGACCAGACTCTGCCTCTTTCTGTCTCCATCCTGTCCCAGTTCCATGCCTTCAAAACTGTGCTCAGTTTAGAGGTAAACAAAGTAATTCAGAGTGCGTTTGGTAAGAAATAGGTAGAGAAGCATACCGCCTCAGATTTCTTTACAATGTTAACAAAAAGAACTACGGGTTGTTATGTCAGCAACACAAATACAACCATTTCAATTCCTCTCCAAGCCCACCAGTGAAGCTCCATAGTGTTTTTATGGATGTTGATGATGGTAAACTGGTGGAGAATCTGAACTAAATCACTTTTCTTGAGGGACTATTTTGCCACATGACACCCTGCTTGTATCTCTCCACCATGAATGGGTTCAGTTTTAGGACCAACATCTTCTCTGAACTCTGGTAGAACACCATCTCAAGTCAGATGGCGCAACCATAACCATTTGGAGTAACTGTCTGTAAGGGAGTTTTTTTAGAGGCAGATGTCTCATTCCATTTTCCTCCACTATGAACGGTTCTGATTCAACGTGGAGCATTTTACACCCAACCCACTCAGAAATTTGTTAGAATTTTATTAAATCCCTTTTAACCTACAGAAGATGTAGCCATTAACTAATACAAATAGAAATCAAATTAAATATGATTTTTTTGTATAACCGTCATGTAATTATATAACTACACTTAAATAGGATAGCAGAACTACTTCTGAAGTTGTGTGTCTGATCTCAAGCCTCATACTCTCCCAGTGACACCCTGTCTGGGTCCTTGTTCGTTCACTGGTTCTGGCTGATGAGGTGCCTGTAGGGCTGTTTCTTATTAAGGCCACTCTGATGAAATTAGGCCTGACCTGCCCTTGGGCATCACACTGACCCACCAGGATGTGTGTGTGTGTGTGTGGGGGGGGTGTGGGTGTGCGTGGGTGTGCGTGCATGCGTGTGCATGGAGGAGCTGGAGAAGGTGTTGGAAATAGCAGCACTTGAGCAGAAACGGGACCTCTAAGAGATCAGACCCAGGTCTGTTACCATAGACAGAAATATACACTAGTCAGCCTCAACAATTACAGCACTGTGGGTGGAGTGAAGAACATTGATGATCTTGTTTAAGGGTGGGAAATATTAGGCAGCAGGTCATAGCATCTCTAAAATGGCAGGTCTTTTGGTTCCTGGTTTGGAGTGGTCAGAACTTGTGCTCCAAGGAAAACCAGAGACGAGGAGACAGATTCCCTGTTTGTGTTTATTAATACAAACCTTTAATGCCTATAATCTAGAATTGCACACTATATCTGGTCTGTTAATTGTGTTCATGATATCAGGCTCTGTAATACTGATATCGCAAAAGGCTGCAGTATGCAAATGAGCCTCTAACCAATCACAGTGTTTCTGACCGGCTCCAGGTGAGTTACTGCGTGTTCTGATGAATTGAGGTCTTTATCTAAATCTCTAACCATAAAGGGTGTTGGTGAATCAGTGCGTGAATGGTGGCGCTAAACTGCTGTAACCAGAAAAACGAGATATATTTAAAGGTGTTGGTTTTCTGGCATCATGTAACATTGGAAATAGTATTTACAGCCTCATTAATTCCAGAAAAAAACCAATAATTTGGGCCCTTTAATGTCTTCAAAGTCATTGGAATCGCAAAATGCAGTACTAAAATTGTAGTACTGATATTTTGTCCTTATTGTTAAGCTCAAACTATAATAAAAATTTTTTAAAAATAATTACCTGCAAATTCTAACATCATCATACATCACTAGTATAATGTAAGTTTAAACTAATACTGATTTTTTTTCCCTCTGTAGTGAGGCTGAGAATCGGAGTTGTCCTCTTTCTCTCTAATTAATTTTTGGGGGGGCAGGAAATGACATCACAAAAAAATATACCAGCAGTGGCCCTTCCTTCCTGTCAGCTGTCCGAGCATTTCCTCTCGCTCTGGCATCCGGGCAAACGAGCAAAGCCATTACACACAGGTCCTTTACACACTCAGTATCAGCACATCTTAGTATTAAGTAGGGATGGTACTAATACCAAATAGGGCTGCACGATATGGATAAAATATCAGCCCTGTGATTTTACTGCTTGAGATCGGTACCAATAAGTATTAGTATCGATACTGGTATCAGTACAGTCCCTTACAGTACTCATGTCTTGTGTAAAGATCCTTGTAACTAGTAGAGAGAGTCTTTAGTGTGACACCTGCTCTACTTTTTAGAAGTCGTGTTTGTGGTAAGAAGCTTTCAGGAACCTTAGTCCAGGTCGTTAAGGAGAACTACATCTCAGTGAAAATGGGCCTCCTGTGTTTTGAACATGAGCTGGGTTTGGTAATTCCTGTATGTCTTGAGAATGACAGTTCAGCTGTATGTGTTATGGACTGGTGGGTGTGTTTTGCATTGGTGTAAGTTGGTCTCAGAGCAGTGATCCCTCCAGTATATTTTCTAGCAAAAAATAAACCACACATTTAGCCTCATCTGGCAACCAAAGCGCCTTCTATCTTTATTTAATATTTAATTTGGTCTAATACATTACGTTTTTTTAATTATTATTCTTTATGATGTTTAACAGTCGTTCAGGAATGCTATCTAATATAAAATAAAAGTTGTGCTTTGAAATAAAACTACTTCGTTGTGGTTGGTGTGCTGGCATGCTGAAAGGCTAATTTTCCATTGTTTTCTAGCTAATGCTAAAACTTCAGCCTTGAGGCAACCTTAGCTTGGACATTTAAGAAAATGAATTCCATTGGTTTTATTTAAGATAAGAAATTAATGTTTGTTTTATAAATACATCATTTAATTCAAATAACTGATTCATTTTTGATTCAGCCGTTACATTTATCATGAGCATTATAGTGCCTACCTGCATGTACTTGATGTTTCCCTCTGGTCTGATAAATCTGATAGCATAACACATCTGCTCCTATACTACTCCCCTGAACACAAAGCTAAATCAAACACACACACACACACACACATATACACAAACACACGCATTCCCTGTTTCTGACCCTGTATAAGACTGATAGTGTCTCTTGTTTTCCTCTGTATCTGTAGATATACACACACTCCCTTGTTTCCTGTATTAACAATCTAATTTTGAGTTATTTTTGTGATTTGACATTGTTATTCTTTCATATCAGCAGAGAGTAACAGTGTTGGCTATTATGTCGTATTGATTTGAATATTGTTGATGTTTTGGTGTAATAAAAAAATAAGAGGCTTTGGTCAAATGATGTCAGTGTTTCAGTGCTTTTTAGACAGCTTCAGTATATTTTTAAGGCTGCTGTTCAGAAAATCATGATCGTTTTGATCAGTATATGTGATGATCATGACGAACTTTAATTACTGCATGTCAGTTCTGTCTGCAATGTCTTTGATAAGCTGTACAGACTCTCTTTTAGCAGTGGGTGGTGCTATCAGACAGGTGAAGCAGCTATTTGTAGAGGTGTGTGGAAAATATCCTGTTCACCTACTCTCACACACTCTTGCCTGACCACAATAACACGGAATTAAAATCTACAGGATGTGGGGGTGGATTTGTTGTGGTGTCTGAACTTGTTTGGTTTGTTTGAAATTGCTGAAAATTAAAAAAAATACTAATTAAAGCAAAAAAATATACAGAATGTAGTCTAGCAACACACACACAAATATGAACAATATAATATTTTAGTAAAACGCTTGATTCTATTGTGAGTGTAAAAATGTGATTCAACTGCATTAATCAGTTATGATAATAAGATCCAGACAAATTTCTTCTGCAAAATATAGGAACGTATTTGTTCCACTGCGATATAAAAAGCTCTTCCAGTTACATTTGTGTATTCAGTGTAATCTTTAAATCAAATTTAAATCATTTCCAGGTACCTGTTCACCACAGTAAAGTAATTTGATCCAAGTTCAGTGTGTAAAATCTGAGCTTTCTCTAAACTACCTGTTTATTTGTGATAATCATTATCGCGATATCGGTCTCTGCAATACTGGAATCAGTGTTCCTGACAAGGAGACCAATCACAGTTTCTGGTGAATTACTGGGTGTTCTGATGAATCAATGTTTTAAAAACGCCCATTTTCCAATATGATTGTGTAAATTTGTATACCAAAAACGTAATTCTTATTTTTTTTTTCTATTTGTCGTTTTAGAACCTTTAAGACTTTTGTATATAAATGATCTCTTTTCTGATTGGCTCCCCTGTATTGTGGCTGATTCATGATTCAAGGCACCACAAGGCTGAAACACTCCTTAGAAGTTCACCATGAATGGGTGGGGCTAAACTGCTACAAACTGAATAAGGATGTATGTATAAACATGTTGGTTTTGTGAAATCACAAAAACTATGATTTGAAAACTGCTATTTTTGCAGGTTAGTTTTCTGGACTGTATGACTAGGGGAGTGAACATTTAATATTTACCAACTTCAAGCCTTTTTAGTTCCAGAAAAGTTACATGGACCTTTAATGTGTGAATATATTGTAATTGAAATAGTCAGTTGTATAATCACAATAATATTAATATTCAGTATTGTGCAGCTTTGTTCAATCATATTTTTTACATATCGAGGTAAACCCAACAATGACACTTCACGTGTTAAACACAGGAATAACTAAATAACTGAATTAGTTACTTCTTTGAGGGGGTAAATATAAACCTGAATCAGACTAAAATCAAACAGAATCATTTCCTAAACAATCAAAATTAAAACAAATCGTGAGGTCAGACTGACAGTCCAGTTCTGTAATGCTGAAGACATTTTTGAACAAGGCGTCTGTATCAAAATTCAGTTCAGAGTCTTCAGTTCAGATCAGATTTCCGGAAACGTGTGTTTACTCTGTGCAGCAGTGGAAAGGTCAAAGGTCATATAAGTTTCCCACCACCACGGAAGACCTCTCCTCTCTCTCTCTCTTTCTCTCTCTTCCTGTCTTCCTCTGTTTTCCCCTCCTTTCTCTCTCCTCCACTCTCAGGTTCCACCTGTTAGATCTGAAGGTGTTTCAGCCTGAAGTTCAGACCACAGAGTGATAAAATGCAGGATTGCCTTCTTCTGTGCTCAGTATTTTATCACAGTCCCACAAATAAAGTTAACCCATGTAACTCTAGACTTCAGTTCTCAATCTTATGGCTTATTTTCCAGTAAAGTAAAAACTAGCTTGGTGAGAAAGAGCTTTTTATCTTTAGCAGTGATTGTCTGTTGTTTTGTTAAGTATAACATTGCTTTTTTTCAATGCAAGTGTAAAGAGATTTGCCAGTATATGTCTTGCGTGTTTTTCAAGCGCTTTTAGGCATAATTGCTGAACATTGCATTTTTACTTGTGAAGTATGCCAATGTTCATGAACGTACATTATTAGCAACCTGCATATGATACCAAGAAAATGTTACAGTGCTAAATATAATTCCACTACTGCTGTCCTAATGGTATATTGCTCTTTTATGCCAACCGAGGTTAAGGCTTCACTGCTGCAGCTTAACAGGGAAAACTGAGAAATGTCAGCCTCGCTTAAGCGGCTATTGTTGGTTTTCATGTTAATGTTGGTTTAATGTTGGTTGTTTGACACTCAGAAGACTCTGTTTGATTCTGTTAAACTATGTTAGACAATACTGAACACTGTTAGATTCTATTTAACAGACACTATTAGACACTGTTTATACTCTTAGATTCTGCTAGACTCTGTTGGACTTTGAGACTGTCAGACAATGTTAGTCTTTTTAGTCTCTGTAAGTCACTGTTGGATACTTTGGACTTCGTTAGGCTATTAAACTGTTAGACTCTCAGATCCTATTAGTCTGTTAGACTTTGTTAGACTCTGTTAGAATCTACTTTGTCACTGTTTGACTCTGTTGGAACATCATTCGGAACTCTGTTTTTCCAGCTGTTGATGGTTTGTCACCAATAGTATGATGGTTTGTCACCACCTCCTTTCAGATCTGTCCCACCCAGGTTACTGATTCATTCAGGAGTCTCTAGAGCCCAGGATCCCCAGGAAGGCCTGTGTGTGTGTTGTGTCTGTGTGTGAGAAAAACTGTTTATAGTATTGAGAGCAGTAGGGGGTGGAGAGCTTCATCCTGGTTGGAGTTAGGAAGTGTGTGGGGGGAGGGGAGGGGTGGGGGGTGAAGTGCAGTTGAACCAAGCTGTCAGAAGCGCAGAAGAATCCTTCAGTTCTCGAAGGTTGTCAGAAGGTTCCTGAAGCAGGCAATGGATCACAGGCTGGGCCATGCCGAGGGACTGGAGGGTTCGGATCTGGAAATGTGCCGTGAGTAACTTCGTCCATTTACAAAAAACAAATGCAGTAAAGCTAAAGAAGAGCAAGACTGGTTTCAATTAGGAATAACCATGACTATAATACGGCCTGTATCTGTTACAGTCCCTCAGAGAGAGAGGAGAGAAGACTGAGAGAGACAGACAAAGAGAAAGCAGCAGGAAGCACAAAATATCTTCGGGTGTCTTTTTTGTTTTGTTTTTTTATGCTTGTTTCCTTCAACCAGAGCCAAAGGCTCAATAGAAAAAAGATGCTTTTAAGGCTAATTGGCATCTTTCTTTCTTTCTCCATCTCTCTCTCTCTCTCTGTCTCTCTCATTCTCTCTCTCTCAATCCATCTACCTGTCTATCTCTGTCTGTTTATCTGTCTGTCTGTCTGAAACGGCTTGATTTTTTTTCTCTACAGAGGAAGGAAATGCTTTTCTTTGATTATAGACTCTAGCTTACTCTGTCTTTCTTCCTCTATGTTTTCAAACTCTAATCCTCTCTTTCCCCTCCATGTCTCTGTTAGGGAATCTCTTGTTGTCCTCACTGGAAAGCGCCTCAGTGCTTAGCAGCTAAAACAACAACTGTCCTTAAACAAATTGCTCCCAGGGTTTCTATTCTTTGCAGTAACTGTTCAGATCTGTGACTGTGGAGTTACAGGGCTATAAAAAGGCCTTGAGGAAAAAGAAGAGTGATGTTTGGATCATTGTTAGCAATAATATTATTCTGAAAGAGATCCAAAGTGTTCAGCTTTGAATTTTGTCTCTGCTGAGTCATTTGGTGTAACGGATGCTTCTGTAATGAGAATGCAGCAGAGGCTCCTGACCTGTTTGATTTTGATGTCACAGATTCAACAATAAGACGAAACACTGTGACTCCATTTGCACCTGTTTGTTTTTGTGAATAATTTCTGAATAACCTGATTTTAACCACATGTTTTAAACTTGGCACTAGAGATGCATGATATGGACAAAATATTAATATTGCGATTTTACTTTTAGGGCCCATATCATCACTTTTCTGGAATGCCAAAGGCTTAAAGTCTATAAATATTGTTTTAAATGGTACATTTACTCCCCCTCCATACAGTCCATATATAGGACTACAAAATAAGCTACAAAAACAGCCAGTTTTCAAAACCGATGTCACAAATTTCACACATTTGAATTTATCTCCTTATTACACCCAGTAACTCACATGGAGCTGTGATTGGTCAACTTGTTAGAAACACTGTGATTGGTTAGATGCTCATTTGCATATTGCAGCCTTTTTAGTATCGCAAAGACTGATTTCGTGTCAGTGATTAGCAGACGTTATAATGTGCCGCCCTACTTGGAAGCCAAATGTTATAAAATGTTAATTTTACATGTCTTCGTTTACTTCTGTGCATCAGCAAGTCGAGTTGTACACAGATTAGCCTCCTAAACTAGTCATCACCATGTAGAACCACATTCATTAAAACAATGTATTGATGAGATGATGAAAATGAGGCAAATTTAAAGATAACCAGACTGATGTTTTATTTAAGCTAACCAGCTCAATGTAAAGGCTGCCAAGCAAGGATACAGAATTAGGAGACATCAGGAGCAGAACTGAAAGTGCAGTGATGCCCCTGGGTGTGTATACAAATGCATGTTTATGTGGATAAACCCAATCCAGACATGATGCTGATGCCTGTGAAATGACTACCCACAGCAGATTCATACTGAATTAAAGTCACCTCACAATAATTACTGTAAAAACTACACACTTCAGATTCATCCTGGATTAAAATCACCCAACAATTATTTCTTTAAAAACTACACACTGCAGTTTCCTACTGGATTAAAATCGCCCAATAATTTTTATTGTAAAAACTACACGCTGCACATTCAGATTGGATTAAACTCACAATTATTACTGTCGGACTGTAAAAACTACACACTGCAGATTTCATACTGGCTTAAAGTCAGTCCACAGTCATAGTAAAACTGTTGAGTTTGAGTGTGAGAGGCGAGGAGGAGATGGGTCAGTGAGCTCAGCCAGCTGGAGGGGGTCAGATCTCCAGGGTGCTGAAGAGTTTTCACAGTGAATCACTCCTGCTGCAGAGCAATGGGATAAAAAATCAACTCCATGTGCTTTAATTACACTATCAAACCCACCGCCAAACCTACACACACACACACACACACACGAATACACTCTCAGTGCAGTTCAGTTCAGGCTGCTTTATTGGCCAGGAATTTGTAATGCTGAAGCTTGGGTTACAAAGTTTGGAAATATTAACCCTTTAAGGCCTGTGTACGCCAATAAAGCAAACACAAACAAACGAGAAGTTGGTGTGCTGTACCCTCACTTAATTGATTTTCCATCAATGTGAGCCATTTAGAGGAGCATTAGCAACTTAAAATTAAAAACACAAACTGAAAGTAAAACTTAAAGCAGTCAAGCCGTTTCCCTAAAGCTCCTCCAGCTTATGTTTGGTTGATGACAGTGGGAGTGTTTTGACTTTATCATTACTTGCTCATGTCTCTTGCTGTTTGAATTAGGTGTTTTTTTCCGGACGCTTATCATAAAATATATGTGTGTGTATA
>JBBJLS010020299.1:0-15182 GCA_037577275.1 Bryconaethiops microstoma
CTGTAATAATGTTAATTGTATTTATTGTAATATTAATGTTTTAACACTAACTTAACACTACTGTCCAGTAGTAAACTGGTTTTAATTATAATTTTCCTAGGTGCCTAACACTTTTGCACAGTACTGTATAATTCCTCTTTTCAATTATTTATTTATTTTTTAAAACCATCTCTGTTTACTCTATTCCTTGCCAGTTGTTTGTCAGGCCTAAGCAATTTCCCTTTTTTAGGCCAGTCTGGTTAAATAAACCAGCACAGGCTGAGTGAAGGGTGTAAAAATTTAAATTTCAAAATATGTTAAAGGTTTTCCTCAAGGCGGGGCTCAAACAGCTGCAGTCAAAACCCTTAAAAGCACAGAACTCAAGCACAGACACGCACACGCGCACACAATCCAGTATTACTTTCCATCGATTGGTCTAACACTTGAGCAATACTACCTCAGTAAACAAACTGCTTTTCTGCCCTTTTTCAAAAACAATACATTTGTGGTGTAAAGTTATTTGTGAGGACCCGCCCTTCTGCAGATGTACCCGTATTCCTGTCTTAATTGGGACATTTACTCACCTCATAAATACAAGGCCATGCACGCAACAACAAACACACACACATGTGCGAAACAGTGTGTGTAAATGTAAAGCTATGTGGCCAATATACCCCACACTGTTTTCTGATCCTCTCTCGTCTATCATCTTTCGTGAAAACTGCAATCAATGAACAAAACTAGGTGCAGCCTATCAGAGTAAAGTGGGCAGAATGAGGGTGGGACTTAAACCATGGACACACTGTGTGTGTGTGTGTGTGTGTGTGTGTGTGTGTGTGTGTGTGTGTGTGTGAGCGCGTGTGCACATGTACAAGTAAAAGATGATAAAGTCTGACCTTGATGACCTTCTCGACCCCAGAGGAGCAGATCATGTAGGTGTGTGGGTTAAAGCGGACCTGATTAACGATGGAGCGATGGCCCTTCAACACCATGAAGGCCCCGTTCACCACACGACCCGGACCACCTGCAGGACAGCAAGGAAAATGGAAGAAGGAAGGATAGATGGAAAGAAAGGTAGAGAAAGAAAAAACAAAGAGAGTGAATGATAGAGAAAGAGCCCAGAATGTGAGCGAGTAGTAAGAGAGAGAGAGTAAAGAAAAGAACATTGATAGAGAGACACAGAAAAGAGAAAAACGAGAGACGAGTAAAATTATGATAATAGTGTAATGGAGCTGTTGAAGGTACAGGATTTGTAAACAATACATTTAATTCACTAAATACTTTATTAAAAAGTCACAGCAATAACTATAACAATTCAACAGTAATTAATGCTCAAAAATCAGAATTATCGATCCAGAATATTTTCACAATCATTAACACCAGTTTTAGGGCTGTCACAGTTACTTGATTAGTAAGAAAATGAATTCAACTGTGTTCTTGATGAATTGGTTTAGTGACTATTTCATGGTTTAAATGATAAACAGGAAATCTGGATGTCATTAAAAAGTCATGTTCAGTCTGAACATTCAACAGGGACCTGTTACCCCTTAAGCAACTTCAGTGAGGATCACTGAAAGGGAGGAAACTCACACCACCAGGATCACATGAATGTGTGTATATTTGAAGCTACGAAAATTCAATGACCAAATTCTACATAAACAACTAATAAAGTCTTATTCCAATAAGTGTTCGTTGTCATATAAGCTGTATTAGTATATTTTTATGCCCTTTCACCTTAGGAATGTTTCGACAACTGATACATGTCGAAAGAAGCCTTTATATTGTCATTAAAATTTTGTGTAAGTTATGACTATAATCCTACAGTGACGTGTTCATTATGTGAAGTAAAATTAAATCTTTACTGCCGAAAACAGGTTGTTGAAGGTTACTCAATTAGTTGTTAAAATAATTGCTTACATAATCTATATTGACAGCTGTAACCTAATTACTGAATATTTAATAAGTACAAAATACTGCAGCAACAACAACTACTTCTACTGCTACTATTACTACTACTGCTACTACTACTACTATTACTACTACTGCTACTATTACTACTACTGCTATTACTACTACCACTACTGCTAATACTACTTCTACTACCACTACTGCCACTGCCACCGCTGCTACTACTACTGCTACTACTACTACTACTGCCGCCACTACTATTACTGCTGCCACTAGCACTACTGCTACTACTACTATTGCCACTACTACTGCTACTACTAATTCTACTACTACTACTGCCAGTACTGCTACTACTACTACTGCCACTAATACTCTTACTACTTCTGCTACCACTACTATTACTGCTGCTACTACTACTACTACTACTACTGCAGCTACTACTACTACTACTGGAGCTACTACTACTACCACTACGGCTATTACTACTACTACTACTTCTGCCACTACTACTACTACTGCCACTACTACTACTACTACTACTGCTGCTGCTGCCGCTGCCACTACTACTACTGCTGCTGCCACTACTACTACTGCTGCTGCTGCCACTACTACTACTACTACTACAACTGCTGCTGCCACCACCACTACTACTACCACAACTGCTGCCACTACTACTACTACTACTGCTGCTGCTGCTGCCACTACTACTGCTGCTGCTGCCACTACTACTACTACTACTACTACTACAACTGCTGCCACTACTACTACTGCTGCTGCCACTACTACTACTGCTGCCACTACTACTGCTGCTACCACTACTGCTACTATTACTACTACTGCTGCTACTACTGCGGCCACTACTAGTACTGCTGCCACTAGCGCTACTGCTACTACTACTACTACTATTGCCACTACTACTGCTACTACTAATTCTACTACTACTACTATTGCCACTACTGCTGCCACTACTGCCACTACTACTCTTACTACTTCTGCTACCACTACTACTACTGCTGCTACTACTACTACAGCTACTACTACTACAGCTATTGCTACTACTACTACTTCTGCCACTACTACTGCTGTCACTACTACTACTACTGCCGCTGCCACTACTACTACTACTGCCACTACTACTACTACTACTACTGCTGCCGCTACTACTACTACTACTACTGCTGCCACTACTACTACTGCTGCTGCCACTACTACTACTACTACTACTGCTGCCACTACTACTACTGCTGCTGCCACTACTACTACTACTACTGCCACTACTACTACTGCTGCTGCCACTACTACTACTACTACTACTACTGCTGCTGCTGCTGCCACTACTACTGCTGCTGCTGCTGCTGCCACTACTACTACTACTGCTGCTGCTGCCACTACTACTATTACTACTGCTGCTGCCACTACTGCTACTACTGCTACTACTAGTACTGCTGCTACTACTGCTACTACTACTACTACTACTACTACAACTACAACTACTACTGCTGCTACTACTACTACAACTACAACTGCTGCTACTAATAATAATAATACTGACCTGCTTCTGGGTCTTTGGGGATTTTCCACATGTAGAGGTTAAAATCATCAGAGCCAGATAGGATGTACTGAAACACACAGAATATTACATCAGTCACAACACACAAACACAAACACACGCACAGACGCACGCACGCATACACACACACAGACACAAAGACACAGACTCTCTCTCTCTCACACACACACACACGCACACACAAATTCTAAATCATAAGAACCCGGTAATGAGCAACATATGGTGCTGTTCTCTCTAGAACCTCACACACGCACACTTATCCAGAACAGTCAACACTACATTCCAAAGTCCTATCGACCCTCTAGTGTTTCTTTAGAAATGTCAGTTATGTCGTACATAAACACTGTTAAACATTCCCACTCCACACTAATTAAAAGCACTGACAAAGAAAGTGAGTAACACTTGATGATCTTGTTGGTACCTGCCAATGGGGAATATTAGACAACAAATGCACTGTCAAGAAAACTGGCTAAGTGAAAGGATCTGAGCAACTTTGACAAGGGCCTAATTGTGATGGCTAGACAACAGGTGATAATACATCATCAACTGTTCATCACACCTTTTTGTGTCAGATCAGTCAGAGTGCTGACTCCTGCCTATCGGGAAAAACAGCTACGATGGACATGTGAGCATCATAACTGAGTCACGGAGAAATGAAAGAAGGCGGGGAAGAGATGGTGACAGGAGACACTATGAGAAGAAGGTAGGCCAGCTGAGGCAAAGTGTTTTTACCTACATACTGGTGTTTTAGTCCAATAAGAAAGTATAATAATCACAGAACACAAGACAGTCTTTATTTTAATTTGTCACTGGGCTGGAAGAACGTTTTAAGACAGGTACTGTTACCTTTTCAAACCAAGCATCGAGAAATTCGCATTTCTCACCTACATCCACACAACTACCGCACTGAGCTCTGAGCTTCTTAATGCCACATAAAGTTTCAGCCAATCACCCGTCAGTAAGAAACAGCACAGCCCATCATATAACGATACTGGGTGAGGAAGGCAGGACTCGCAACGGACAAACAGAACTGTTAAACATTTGTGTTCGAAACAGAAAACAGCAGTTTTATTAGAATTTTTTTTTATTAAAAATGATTGCCAGGGACAATTCGGTAGTAACTGGATATTGGTAGGGATGTGTTCTACACTCTTGTGCGTGAGTTTCTTCCAGGAGGGCCAGTTTCTTCCCACAGTCCAAAGACACGCACAGAAGGTGAACTGGCGACACTAAATTGCCCCTCAGTGTGACGTTTCTGTGTCTGCCCTATGATGGACTGGTAACCAGTTCAGAATGTTTCTCCATGATTCAGCCCTTTGAGTACTGGGTTTAGTACACACACACACACACACACACACACACACACACACACACACACACCCCACCACCTCCCTACCCAACCCTGCTTGTGATAAATGGCTCAGAAAAAGACATGAAATCTTGTAAGCCAACAGCATCTCGGTTATCGTGGGTATCTTCGACAACAAAACAAAAAGAAAAAAGAAAGGGAAAAAAAGAAACGCCAGCAGGCCTCAGAGGTTTTGACAGGGCAGCGAATCTGAAGCAGCAGCAGAATCAGATCAGGAAATAAAGAATCAGACATGAACACAAAAGCTGCTGTAGAACACCACATCTAGACAGGAATCTACTGGCCTGATGTAAAGCCGATAAAACACGTCTGTACAGGCTCCTGATTCTCTTCAACACACTCACTCACACACGCACGCACACACACACACACACACACACCTGTGATGCATATCTGAACAAGACCCTGTGGCATGTAGTAAACACATAATTTCCCGCTGTCCCATTAAAGGGAAGGTTCTTTAAAAAAAAAAATTTTTAAAAACAATCAAGTTTACTCTCCGCCTCTGAATGCAGGCGATCAGCCGGGACATGTTTGGTGTCTGCAGTTTGCTTCTTCAGTTTTACTGCTGGAGCTACAAGGCTAATGAAGCTGACGAGTAATGGAAGCTTAAAGCTCACCAATTCGTTTTCTGCAACACACTCACGTAGAGTCCTGTAAAAAAAGTCTTTAGCGCCTATGCAAATGATTTAAACCCACATTCCTCAGCGTGTGGCAAAGTGTCTTCCTGCTGGCAAAGTTAACATGAGAACAAATAAAGCAGTAAAAAGTATCTAGATTTGTTTTGTTTGTAAAAGTAGTTCATATTTTGTGGGCTCGGTTCCAGATTCCTCCTCGGTTCCTCCAGCCGTTGTTTGGATTTGTGCAGCTCCTCATTTAATTTAATGAGTCAAACCAGGTTTCTGATAGAAAGTACACGTAACACTGGACTTCCACAAGAAAAACACTGATATACTGAACATAATTTCACTATTGACTGTATAATGTTATTTGTTTTTTTTTTGTTTTATTCAGTATATTTAGTGATATAAATGCAGATAAAATACTTGCTGCTCATGTAAACAGTTTTAGTATTTTCACCTAAGACTTTTGCACAGTACTGTATGTGGATACACCGTTAAGTATAAAACCAGACAAAAGTGTGGATGCAAGACTAGACTAATGTAATTTAACCTATGTTCATTGATGACAGTGTGTCGTACAGCGTCAGAAACCACATAAGCAAGATCACTGAACACCCTCCTAAAACTGGACTCCTACACTGACCAGCCACAGCATTAAAGCCACTGACAGGTGAAGTGAATGACATTAATTATCTTGTCACAATGGCACCTGTCAAGGGTCAGGATATATTAGGCAACAAGTGGGCAGTCAGTTCCTGAAGTTGATGTGTTGGAAGAAGAAAAATGGTAAAACAAAGGCCAAACTGTGATGTTTAGACGACTGGGTCAGATCATCTCCGGTCTTGTAGGGTGTTTCTGGTATGCAGTGGTCAGTACGTAAACCGGTGAACCAGCAACAGGCTCATGGCTCTTTCAGGTGTGTGTGGAGTCAAAGCCTCAGAAGAGCTGCAGTAGCACAAATTGCTGAAGAAGCTCGTGCTGTCTATTGTAGAAAGGTGTCAGAACACACAGTGCATCACAGACCAGTCACAGTGCCCATGCTGACCCCATGCTGACCCCTTCCCACTGCCTAACGTGGGGAGCGATGGAAGGAGGTGGTCTGGTCTGATGAATCACGTTTTCCTTTACACATGTGCTTGGACGTCCACATGATGTAGGTACCACCCACCTACACAGTGTTGACCAGGTACACCCCTTCATGTCAACATATTCCCTAATGGCAGTGGCCACCTTCAGGAGGAGAATGTGCCCTGACATCCTGCAAATAGTGTTCAGGAATGTTTTGAGGAACATGACAGAGTTCAAAGGGTTGAGGTTCTGTGGGATTTACTGGACAAACTAGTCCCATCCATCTAGGCCCCACCTTGCAACTTGGAGGCCATAAAGGATCTGCCGCCAATGTCTTGGTATCAGATGCCACAGGACACCTTCGACAAGTCGGACTGAAGAGGATGCACACAATTAGGTTGAAGCTAGGTGCTGGTATAAGCTGCCACTGCTGTTGGGTACATTAGTCCCATTGCTACAGCGCTACAATTAAAGAAGCAAACTACAGGCACCAAATAGTTTGATGGGCTGTGTGTATGATGGTTTAAAATGATCAGTGATATGACAGACTGGATTGGATCGGGGAGGAGTTTTAAGTTTTTACACCTCTATATAAGGGCGTACTGAGGACAGGATGGCTGAGGGTTAACGTTGGCTTGGTTTTGACAGGACAGTGTGAAGCACGAATTCTGCAACGTCTCACGAATCCAAACAAACCTCAGCAATGCTAACAATGACATCACACACATCCAGCAGCCCAAGCATTTCACCCACACTTCATTCAGGGCAGCACTTCCTCACACAGAGGACTGAAGTCAGACTGAACATAAAGGCCCAGGCTTTAAAAAAATCTGATGAATCTGCAACAGCCGTGAGTTACTTGAAGCCTAAAGCGTACACAAGTCATTTAGGAGGACTGAATGATCCCTATCATTTTACATCTATTTTATTTTGTTTACTTTTTTTTACCCCCCTTCACTTCTTCCTTACTTTTGCTTGTAAATGTACTTATAGACAACATGTTACTACCGCTGGGTGAGAGCTTTACATGTCAAATAAACAATTTTTGTAAACGTAAAACCAAAATGCCACATAAGAAATTCGTGATTAGAATTGAAGAACAGTGTACTGTGTACTGGAGAAACTGAAGAAAAAGTGTAGTGTACTGGTAGTGTACTGTTGTGGTAACGTAAGATTTCACCATGATTTAATTACATTTATTTAAAGATTTTCTTTTAAAGTTACACTGAATGCATCTTGTAATCAAACACTGAACAGCATGATCTGAACAACATTATCTGAGGTGCTTCAGAAGAAGCAGTTTATTTCTTTATTTATTTTTACATTTGTTGTTCATTTCTTTTTCTCTGTTTCCACACATACTTTAGTGGATGTTGTGCTGCATTTTAAATTGATAAAAGTTATATACAAAGTCTGTTATTATTATTATTAAAATAGATTTTTTGTTTAAGAATGAAAGTTTGGAGCATTAGTGCACAAATAGTGTCTCTTTGGATTTCAAGTGTTCATACAGTCTACAAAGTGTGAGCTTTAATTAAAAGGAATAATAAAAAAATAGGCAGTAATCCAACCTGGCTGTAGAGGCATGGAAACCCGTGTTAAAACTGTATGATTGGTGCACGTTTAGATTTGTTCATGCTGTGTCCTGGGAGCTGGTTTTCAGTTGTTGAGTGAAGTAAAAGCTAATGGCGAGTCATACGAAAATTCTTTTTTATTTTAGGTTTAGGCTGATCCTGGGTTTGTGTGTGTGATACCTGGTCTCGGTCCCCAGCGAAGCAGCAGCTTTTCATGGTGCAGGAGTTGAAGTAGCCCTGGTTGTCGAACTGAAAGCTGGGCAGGCGTGAGTGGAGCTCGTACAGGACAGGAGGAAGACGCCGGCGTAGGGCAAGCAGCTGTGTCCCCGCACTGTTAAACCTCACACTCATCGCACTCTGCAGGGACAAACTGCCTCCGTACCGCAAGAGGGAACTACACACACACACACACACACACACAGAAAATACAAACAGAAAAACCAAAGAGAGATTAATTCACACTAGCAATGCTGCACTACTGTAGGTGTGAGAACATTGTATAGCTGCTGTCACATTCACCCACAACACTCTGCTGCCCTCTGGTGGACAGAGTGTAAACTGAACTCACTCAGCAAAAAGGTTTGGACACTTTTAGACAGTCACCTGCTTTACACTGACCCTGTTGCAGACCCTGGTTTTTACACACAACGTATATATCTGACAAACTGAACAGGACATTTAGACAAATTACTTTTCTCTAAATAAACCGGATTAGGTTTTAACATGGTACGTACAGATAAAGAAAAGTTCTCTGTCCTCAAATAGAGCAGAGCAGTGTACAGACTAGGTCAAAGTCTTTTCTTTGTGAAGTTAATTCTAAGTGTTTGCTGACTATGAAGTTAACACTAAGTGTGTAATTACTTAAGTGTGTGATGACTGTGAAGTTAATGATGTGTGTGATGACTGTGAAGTTAACGATGTGTGAGATGGCTATAGAGATGGGGCCGATCCGGTATGATCTCGGCATCGGGTCCGATATAGCCGTAAGTCCGTCATCGGATATCGGTCGGACAGGCCCGATCTATATATTCCAGTTCGCAGCTTGTGCTGGACCACGGTTAAGGCTTGGGTCTAGTTTTGGCAGCCATCTTTAAATCTCATGACCAACTTTAAAACATAATCATTCATTATTACAAAGTCATTAATGTTTGCGGTTGGACTCATTTCAAAGCTAAGACTCTGAACTTTCATGTGCCAGAAAATGAAAATATGCCAAATTGTTTGAAAAAGAGCAAAACAGGACAAAATTCAGAAGAATGTAATGCGTGTGTGAGCACTCTTAGAAATCAGCAATCCTTATTGTCCAGCTCCAAGGAATTTTATTGAAAACAACGGAAATCAATAGTCACAGGTCTTGTGAACTTATGTTCAAAATTGGAGCTCAAAAGAATAAAAAATGAGTGTATAATAACTCTTAGTGCACATAGTACCCTTTTTGTACAGGTCAAGCCGGCATCTCGTTTCAAGAAATCTCTATTTTTTATTATAGAATTATAAATCAATAACAGCTTCAACACTGCTTCTCCCCCATTCAATCCGGTCCCATTCAAATGCCAGTAAAGAAAGGGGCGGAGCCACGCGTGCTTCCAGTATTACCAGTTTGAACTAATAGAGCTAAACACAGCCAGATAGAACCAAACAGTCGGCCCAGACTCAGAGGCGCTTCTGATCTCAGGCCAGCTTTCACCGTATTTATACAGCCAAAGGAGAAGCCATACCCACAAATGACACATTGTTGGAAAGCTCTTTAGATTAGCTACATGGCTGTACATGCAAATTTCGGCTAGAGGATAAGTGGGCCGAGCTATTTTCCGTCCAACCCGGAGCGCCTCATTGGGTCACCGGAGATTTTGGGCTGTTATTTCCTGTACGAGGGTCGTAGAGACTCGCGGGCGGGCTCAACAACCTCCGCTATTGGTTTCTGCAGTGTAATCTTCCTTTTAATAAACCAATCTTACCGAAATAAACGATTTAATACTCCTGTTCCACCTGCGGAACGGCCACCTAATGGTGGGAGGGTGGTGAAAGTGAACAGGGTCTACCCTGTTAGCTATCTGACCTGCTGAGCTGAGACATAGTTAAACTGAGCTGTTCTGGTGCAGGGAATATTTAGTTTAGCTACTTTGTAAACACACAGTTTGTGAGTGTAAACATCAGCTCCTGTGTTCCAGCATCCAAAACTCTAACTGTAACTCTGCCCACTCCTATGAAATAATGGGTCAGATTATGAAATAGATCATGTTTTGTTGGATACGAAATAAAACTTTTATACAGATTTTTACCAGTGTGTCCAGGATCAACTCATAAACTTGACACTGGAGCAGGAAAGCAAAGAACATTTGCTGTCACAGATCCATTTTTCGGGGTGGCGTATTTTTTCTATTCCATAGATGAGCATTCATTGTAATTAGACCCTTTATCAGTGTGAGTGAAGAGTAGCATGTGTGATCAGACCCTCAGACAGTGTGTAGAAGATTTGGAAGATTTCTTCTTCAGTTTATTGACTGTATTTGTTCGTCTGTCTCACATTTGTCACTGTTTCTGAAACTCTACACTTTATTTACACATTTACATGAAAAACAGCCCCGATTTCCAATCTCTCAGATGTTGCTGTGTGCTTTGGATATTGAGATATAAATATGCATATAATCGCTGACCTCAAAAATGGTAAGTTTACAGAAGAATGTAAAACTGTTCTGAGTTTCGGTTTGGAGCATTTTTATTGGTCCGTTCATCATGAATGTTAAAGAGCGGCTGCTTTATTCTGAAAAGCGTGACATTTTCCATGTGTTTAAGGCATAATGTGATGAGAATATTTAAGACTGTAAGGTCACTTCACAGAGAGCCTTTATGTAGATCACCCACCTGCCAGCGTTCCTTCACATCCGAGCTCATGAATATTATACAAGCCAACACTGTTTAACTATTAAAGGCAGGAACGGCAGAACTGCAATGTTTAATCGTGAATTTGACAAATCCAGATCATGGGCTGGAATTTGCTGCCCTCATCTCACTATAATAAATCCGCTTCAACCCAAAGGGTCATTTGGGTTCATGCATTTGGATGTATACTGGTTAGCCAATGAGAAGATAATAAGGATCTTCCGCTCACCCAGACAGAGACTGAGTATTCCCGGCACTGGTGGTTCTTGGATTCATGTAGCAATCCTGTGAAAAGGAAAACTCTTCTTCATCCAGCATGTTTCTTCTAGACTTCACTAAGCTCAGTCAATCTCTCAATGAGATTTTGACCATTTTCTAACACAACTTAACCCTTCAAACATGAGCAGCATAGATCCGTGTTGGAGGCGCAACAATTGGTAACTTGTCGTCATACGGCAGAACTCCTAATATGGAATTGGTTTGTGTTGATGCTCGGCGGTGGCAGGCATCATGCTTAGATTTGTTTGGTGTTCTTATATCAAATAAAACCAAAGTTGGGTGGGGAAAATCCTCAGAGGGAGGGGGTCTGGAGAGTGGCTGATCAGTGGCATACCGAGTTAATGCGAGCAAATGGCGAGCATGTAGGAGAGCAAACCCCAGTTTGAGACCGTTTTACACCATTTTTATTTGTTGAAATCAGATTTGACCTATTAGGGTCAAATTCAGCTCCTGAGAAAGAGTCTTCCTTTAATCTCAGCATGATCCCAATTGCTCTTTCTTTTTTTCACTGCTCTCATCTTTAATTGTCTCAGATCATCAGATCTTCAGATTAACCATAAAATCCCAAAGAAAACTTTGTTGTCTTATAAATGAGTCTATAATTTGTCTTAATAATCAAATTCAAACATCAACTACCAAAGTGTCAGACATTTTTGAGATCCGTAAGGTTAAAGAGAAGAAATCTGAGAAACTTATGAGAACTGCAAAAGGACGTCTGTCTTAAATTGAGTTTTTTTTCTTTTTCATTAATCTCCAAATAAGACAATGATTTATTTTCTAAGACAAATAAAAGACTGAGCAGTAAAATCTTCCTGCAGAAAGTCAATTTTCAATAACCGTCTCATCTGCACATCTCTGGATTTGGAAATTCCGAAGAGAACATCCTCAAACACTCAATATTCTCGCAGATGACCCTGAAAATGTGCAAGTTTGTAAAATCTGGGCTGTTTCAGACGACAGATTTCTGCAAAGTGTGTCAAGGCCTGTCTATGCACCTGTGATTCAGAGCACTTTTTTTTCCTATTTGTAATTTGAAGCTTTGTATCAATAGAGCCAACAGAAACAACTTCTCATCAAACTGAAGGTCAAACTAGGAGGTTTGAGACTGAAGTGTGTCTGACAGAAAGTCCTCAATATTTGGCTATTTTAATAAGGTAAAAATCTAGATTCTCCTTAATGTAAGACACTACAGGTGAAAAACTAACAAAAAATCATGAATATCATGAAACTTCACTAGTTGATTAGATCCTGTAAGCCTATTATTTTTTGCATTACACATTTACTTGTTTGAATATGCAAATGAGGTATTATCTAACAAAATATGCACTTATTTGCATACATTTCCAGAAATATTGGATAAAGCCAGGTTAAATTTTGTTTTGGATCGTTATCATTCCTTAAACTGCAAGTTCTATCAACAGCCCAAAAATCATAAAAAATAAAATATATAAATTAGGTTATGAATGAAATGCAGAGAAACCATTTCCTCCGGGATAAAATAAAGTATTCACAAATATGTTCCAACTTGGACTTCTGTGGACCTAAAAGCAACAGGGCCACCCACAGGATGAGAGAAAAGTGTGATTTGGTTAAGATGGGGCTGCACTGTGACAGATGATATGGGGTAAAGTTCAATTGTTTGTCTTGGGCCTTACTCCCTCATTTCTTCATTTCTTGTATTTTAATGTAGTCTTGAGGAACAGTTCTCCAGGCTACCTGAAATACTTTTAAAGACTCTCATTTTCCGTCCAGACCCCGAACCTGACCAGTTTCAGAGATACGTTTTTTGTTTGTTTAGCCACACAGTGACCTACGTATGAATCATTCAAGCAGAACAAAGCACATCTAACTGAAGTCCTGAACCAGTGAAGAAACAGGAGCAGATGATTCCAGATGATCAGGCGGTGATCAGTATACTGGTGGTGCTGAATGCTGAGTGGTTGGAACTCCTTTATCTAGGCTCCTTGCAGCCTGTCAGTAAAACATTTGTCCACATTTCTCTCATTTAATCTCCTCAGTATGACAAAGATAAGACAGTCTGACAGAAAATAGTATTCAAAGCAAAATATAAAGAAATGAGGGCTGGATCAAGACTTTTGCACAGTACTGTAAGTATTTAACAGCACACAAATGTCAATGAGCAGCTGGAACAATCCCAATCCTTAAACTGGGGTCTAAACTTCTGCAGACCATGAAAAACACAGACTGGTATATCGGTGTCCATCAGTACTTTGATAAAGTAGAAGCTTTTGATTGGTTGGGCAGTACTTCATGGAATATACAGTCCAATGGAGTGAAAGCTTTCTGTTTTCTAACCAGCAGTGAAGAATCATCCCAGCTTTAAAGCCACATTTGAAAACCACTGCAGTGTAATATTGTCTTCGTTAAACTCCAGTAGTTTATGGAAAGTCATTATCTTGAATATTGCCTAGTAGTGGGAGTTCCAGGCTAAATTAGGACACGGCTGTGTGAACCAGTCACAGTGAACCATTTTTGTAAACCCAACAGATTGTGTGCCGTTCTGGAGTAGCACACTGTTCTGCTTCCGTCTTCTCTCGGCTGGAACACAACCTTTCAAACTCTTTCCAGGGTCACTTTCTGGCTTCTGAAGTGGTTTTCTGAGATTTCTAGCTTGTATAAGAAAATTTGGATCAAGACTTGGGATATTAGCTAACAGGTAGTAGAGCACGTGTCCTAAATCTACACACGTCTCTCTCGCTTGCCCCAGACCGCGTCGGAGTTTTAGGTAGTTTCACATAACAATGAGCTTCATTTATGTAGTGCAGCTCCAAAGCTCAAGACTTCCTCATGTGGTTTCTGGGCTGCAGAGTGTGTAATTTTTTTTTATTTTTTGTTTTGTGGCAGCAGCAGAGGCAATGTGGCAACCACATGATGGAAGTGTGTTTTATTCTGCAGATTTACTATCGTCACTGTTATATGACACATTTCCAGCAGTAAAGATCATTCAGGTTTGCTCAATGGAAGCCCTTCAGAATCGGAATCAGAAAACGTTGTTGATCCTGCATGAAATTGCTTATGTTACGACTGCACAGACACAGAGACACAAAGACAAGAACAGTATAAAATAAAGTACAATTCTAAAACAAAATCAGATCAAAACACTGCAGAAAATAAGTTATATAAGAAATACACTATGATATATACACACATACTGGGTATAAATACCATAGATAAGTAACTTACAGTTCAGTGAATTACTAGTAACACTAATACTGGTTAGAAGTGTGTTATTGCTCTATGGAATTTGTCAAAATAAAATTACAGTCATTTCTGTTGTTTCCTCTCTTTCAACGATGCTCACAAAAGTGACTGGAGTGTTAATAGCGCCCCCTTGTGGAGAACGGTCAGACAGCTGAACACAGCTTTATAATCACTGGTTGATATCATGTTTACTGTTCAAGAGTCATGGTGTTTATTCATCTAGAATGCACATTTTAATTAGTATTTTTTTTAAGAGTAATTGATTTTACTATGTAAGTACGAGTGACTAGGTCTGGAAATACTGAACTGGAAATCTTTTTTTTAAATTTTTTTATTTTTTTATTTTTTTTAAGTTCTTAACTGTATTCCGGACTGTTTTACTAGACTCTCTCTGTGTGTGTGTGTGTGTGTGTGTGTGTGTGTGTGTGTGTGTGTGTGTGTGTGTGTGTACGGTAATGTGCGAAGGTCTTGAGCCACCCCTCATTTTTGTTTTGTTTTGCTTTGAATTTTGTTTTGTTTTGCTTTAAATGCAAAAATGTTATTCCTGTTAGACTGACTAATCATTGTCATACTGACTAGATTAAATGAGAGAAATGTGAACAAATATTTTACTGCGACAGGCTGCAAAGAGCCTAAAGATACGAGGAGCCTAGATAAAGGAGTTCCAACCACTCAGCATTCAGCACCACCAGTATACTGATCACCGC